>JBBYHL010000005.1:18596016-18606182 GCA_038381835.1 Adansonia madagascariensis
CTTATCTTCAAAATGTATTTGGTTCTAAGGTCTAATCTTGTTATAGTTTTTAACTTTCAGCCTAAGATATGATTTAGTTCTAAGGTCTAACAAAATTTCTGTTCTCGAATAGGCTTGTTTGTGAGGATTTCATCTATGAGAAGTTGTAGTTAGTTTATCATCAGTTAAAATATTTTTTATATACAAATATATGCAAAGAAAAGAAATACTTTTTCACGCTTGCAATTATAATTTGTTTGTGTTTGAGGTTCTCGTCATTTATTGCTATGAATGATGATTGTTCTGTTTCATCTTGTAGGAGAGACTAAGTTTGCCTAATGTTTTGTCCGTAAGGAAATTGGACATTTGACCAAGAACTGCCCCCAAAATACTCATGGAATCTTTCCAAAGGTATTTTTGAGTAACTTTTTGATTTTGTAATGCAATGTCTCATGTGCTATTGGCAAGCGAGCGCACAGCATGTTTATGACGTGGATGTTCATTGATAAATATTTCAATTTATTGCAGCTATCTTTTTCTTCACTAATTTGACAATTAATTTTTTTTTCTTTCGTTTTTATCTTCTACAGGGTGGTTGTTGCAAAATATGTGATGGCGTAACCCATTTGGCCAAAGATTGTCCTGATAAAGGCAAAAAAGCATCTGCTGAAGCTACCAGAGAAGGCGGTGGATGTAAGTTTTCACTACCAAAATTGGGGATTTACCCAACTGTTCAGCTGTTTGTTTACTATAATTCATATAATTGAATAACCTAGGTCTACCCCAACTAAACCCTGGGTTTCTTTTAATTGTATACTTCTCTGTTCAACTGTTCAGCTGTTGCATCGTTTTGTAAACTTCTCTAATTAATCAAGAGCTCAACATAAATCGTGGGGATGTTTGAGTATAAGAAATATGTGTTAGGTCTGATTTTAATAAGAGCCATTAAAATATTGTTTGTAGTGATTTGAGGGGAAGAAAAAGGAAACAAGTGTCTTGTAAAAGTTTATCGATGCATTTGAGGTTTTAGTCTTGTTATTCTTGTTAAGTAATGATAAGAAGTTAAAATGAAAAATAAAAACAAGCTTGTTAGAATAAGAATTTTAGTTTTGATCATGCTATGTCATTTTCCATTGTCCCGTGTTGTAGGATTACCTGTAATGTGTGCGGCAGCAGAACTAGTTCCTTTCTTTTGCTTTTCATTAGCTCATTCGGCATAGCCAGAAACATATCATGTGTGATGCATCAAATATAGGGAGTGTGGCATACTTGTTTGCTCTGTCTTGCAGGAATTCGAAGTGTAGTACTACAGAGATAATTTCAATGCTATTTTAAAGGATTAAGAGTAACCTGAATTTCTTATTTTCGATTATAAGAGAATATAGTTGGTCAAAATTAGGACAGCAGCAGTTGTGATAATGCTTCTATGATGTAAATATGCTATATTGATCTTGGCTGCTTTTAAATGAAAAGAAAAAATGACAACTTTGTGAATAATATCACGGATTCTATTAATTGAGAGTGTAGGTAGGATAATCGAGTCGATTACACGGTGAGTGGTGACCATGGTGGCTAGAATTTTATGGTGAAAATTGTTGTAAAGTTATCGCCACTTTCCTGTTATAATCTGTCATGTTATTTTAGGATGAAAGTAAATCCCATGTTGGCAATCTAGTTGACCTGCTAAGAATTCTTGTCATCTGATGGCATCATGTTGTTGCTCTTCCTAACCTAGTATGCAAGCACATGGTGTAGGGTTATGCAAGTGAAAATTTTAACCTTATCCTTTGTATCACTTCCCGATTTCAGCGATTGAAAGTGGAGAAAGGCCTAAAGGGCAAGTGACAAAATTCATAAGGGGGGATGATCTTGAGGACGATTTCATAACACAAGACCCCAAGTCAAGAGACCATGATGCTTATGATGCTAAGATAAAATCAAAAAATGAATAAAGGGCCAAAAGTAGTAAATTTTGAAGGACAAAAATCCTCTTCCCCGCTGAACTTTATGACTAGTGTTTTTTATCTGGGCTGACAGATGCCTGTTATATTTTTTCAATTGTTCTATAGTTTTTCAAAAATATCTATTGTCTTCATCTCTTAGCGTTTGCTTCTTCAGTCCCAACAACACCAGTTCTTGTATTTCTATGTTTGGTCCTGTTTCAAATAACATGGGGAATTATGGCTTCATTTGAAGTAACTTGAATGGATTCTTTCGATGTTACATGTAGTTCATATCCTGCCCTTGCAAGACATTAGCATTCTTTTCACTTTTGCTCTTAATGTGATGATTGGGGTAAATAGTAACTGATTAACAATTTAGAAACGATATAATTATTCGTAATACCTATTTTTCTCCAACTTAGAGCAACTAAAACTGCACCATGCGGATTTCACAGGTTTTGAAAATATATATATATATATATATATAATTGGAATCCGAGTTTTACTAGTTTTTGGATTCTTTAGCAGAAAATAAAGTGGAATATCCAAGAATGTTTCAACTTTCAATCCTTATTAAAAAAAAAAAAACGAAAACTGATAAAAATAGGCGACCAAAAAACTGGCCATGCAAACTAGCAACGTGGTTAATTTCCTTACAATTTACAAACGAACTGTTGTTGTGGTGGACATGATTTAGCCCTTAGAAAGGCTTGGTAGAGCTGTCTTGTCTGCCCTTGTTTTTTGCCCTCAAATTTCTCTTAACCATCACATTTGTCTCGACTGCCAATATCTCCCCTGAATTAAGGATCTCTTCCTATCTTACCCAATACTACATTTCTCTCTTTCTTTCTTCTTCATCTTCATTTCTCACAGAGCCTTGTTTCTCTTTGGACGACAAAATGGTAGCTCTCTTTTCCGATCTTTTGAAGATCATATTATTTGGATTCTTCAATTTATGAAATACCCTTCTCTATCTGTTTTGATTATCGTTTCATTATTTTATCATAAGGAAAAAAAAAATCCAATTAAGAGGTTCATCTTCTATTTCTAAGTTGTTGAAACTTAGAATTAGAGGGTACTAATTTCAAGAGCAATGAGGAAAATGTATGCAAATTGGTGAAATATAGTATTTGGTTTCACAACTGCGGGATGTTGTTAAGAATGTTTATTTGATCACATCTTTAAGATATCTCCTATGCAATTTCAGAATCGAGTCTAGGTTTTCATAAGCCCCAATCACTTTTATTTTTTTTTCTCCGTTACTTTTCAATACATTCATCAACAATATGCATATGTATAGAACGGGATAGTAACCCCTTCTTTAAATACTAGGATTAAGTCACTGACCCATTACAACATCCCAGGGCCAAATATGTTTCGTTGTCATCTCATAACATTTTTCTACAAATCTTAAACAGACGTATCAATTAGATGAATGCAACCGTTGCAATAATATCTAAACTTGATTCCAAGGTTATCTACTTAATTTAGAAATTACAGATGCTGCTGCTTGGAAATCTTTTATTTATCGTTTTTTATAAATATATGTATCTTGTTTTCTTTTCATATATAAATATACGTGGGAACTAAAATTTTGGAATAGGCGAACGCGGCATCTGGAATGGCTGTTGATGATGATTGTAAGCTAAAATTCTTGGAGCTAAAGGCGAAGAGGAACTTCCGTTTCATCATTTTCAAGATTCAGAACCAGCAAGTGGTGGTGGACAAAGTTGGCAGCCCTTCGGCAACCTATGAGGAATTCACTGCGTCTCTGCCTGCTGATGAGTGCCGCTATGCCGTCTTTGATTTTGATTTCACTACTTCTGAGAACTGCCAGAAAAGCAAAATTTTCTTCATTGCGTGGTAATCCCATTTTTATTCGCCAACATTCTCAAGTTTTGATACAAGAAAACTTTAGGCTAAAAGCTGACCACCTGTTTGAATGAATCTTTTTGATCTGTTGGTTGTCAAGGAAGACATGTAGAATAACAAAGTTGGTAAATTTTGGAAAATAAAAAAAATGCTACTTCTATCCTATTATTTTGGTTTCCAGAAGCAGTTTATAAGGCTCAGAATATGATTCATCCTACCTAGCAAAATGAGCTACATTGCTTAATTTATCCTTTATCTTTTCCCTCAATTTCTTCCTAATTTCTTATTTTTCTTAAATTTTTTTCTTAAACCAAACATAGCTTATATGATGACCACTTTGATGCTATATATAAGGAAAAAACTACTTCAATTGATGAAATGTAAGCTGCCAATGACGTACAAGAGCCCAATGTGAAATGAATTCTTTCATTTTTTTTTCAAGCTAAGATTTGAACTTAAACTTGTTGAATGTCACCTCTCAAAAGAGAACTCCATGGATCAGTTAGGGTAAACCTTGGATTCAATGGGGTTCTATCTTTCTTTCTTTCTCATTAATTAAGTTCATATTTTTTTGAAGGTCACCTGATACATCAAAGGTGAGAAGTAAGATGGTGTATGCTAGCTCAAAAGACAGATTCAAGAGGGAATTGGATGGCATCCAAGTTGAGTTGCAGGCAACAGATCCTAGTGAAATGAGCTTTGACATTATTAAAGCCCGGGCGCTTTGAACGCTATCCTTGCGTTCTTCTTCTTCAAACATTCACCCTGTCTTAAAGCACTACCATTTCTGAGCATTACTTATTTGTATTTTTAAGAAAAAATTTCTTTTCTTAAAGCATTCATTTTTTGCTGTGTGGTTTTTTTTTTTTTTTACAATTCACTGTGTAGTTTTAATGTATTAATATTTAATTATCCATACCTTTAATTATGCTAAATATATTTTCAATAATTTCTATTCCGTTTTAGATGTTTGGAACACCTGGATTTGAGAGGGAAATGATTTTTAGGATTGATGAAACAGCTGAGATACCTTCATATCTCCAATGCTTGATGAAACGGCTGAGATAACATTTATACCCTAACAATCTTGGAAACCTTATTGGTCTACCTTACTTGTTCTTGGTGACACTGATGCTCAAACATATAAACTGCCGATATATGAAGAAAGATCTGTTCTTTAGATCCCCAGAAATCTCTCTTTTTACCTGGTTATATTATTACAACCGTAAATTTTATTACATATGGTCTTATCAGTGTTGTTTTTCTTGTTAATATTAGTTACAAAAGAAGGATCATACATGAAAAATAACCGAGCTTTGGTGCAATAATTAATACATTCTGGCTATGTTTCGTTCAAGTATGAAAGAATATCGATCGGCTTTCCTGTTGGACTGCTTTATTTTTGGTTTTCCCAGAATTTCTTCTCCCATTCCTCTACTTGCTTTATCGAATTCTCCTTTTTACTAAGCAAGGCATGAAGAGATGCCGGATCGTAAGGTGGAGGCATGGTGCATGGGCTTGTAACTGAGGGACTTTTCACCATTGATTCCATCATGTACTCCTTCGTTCTTCCTTCGGCCGGACAAGCCATTGATTCCGAACAGAGTTCGACGGCTTTTCTAGGTACGGTGGGCTTAAATCTCAAGAGTTTAGCATACTCGTTTAAGAGATGGAACATATAATCATACACGTAGTCTAACTTCAACTCTTCTTTTATAAACTCACTTGCCGCCTTCCCCATGGCCTTTGCCTGACGAAACAAATGAACAAAAATAATAATGTAATGAGGAAAAACAGTTCGAAAATGAAGTAACGCAAAAACAACAGATCATTTTGACCATTTTTTTGTGAGCGAATTATGAACTTTTTATTGATATATACACACACGCACACATATATGGCAATGGCTACAGTAAAACAAGATTTTTACCTCTTCCTGATGGGTGTTGCCCCAGCCAACAGCATACTTGATAGATCTGCACTTATCATCAGCCTTAATGGGCCAATAATGATGCATGGGCTCCAAACTTCTGGTGAAAAAATCGTAGTATCGGGGTTTTACAAGTAAGGTAACAGAATCACAAGCAAGGATGTACTTTTCACTGACAGACCATGCCGACCCTTCAACGTAGATCTTAAACCTACAACAGTTAAGCAAATATATAGCAGAATTATTACGGAAGAAACAATTCAAAAGTTATGTAAGAAAATAAATAATGAGATAAAAAGTGAAGAACTTGATCTTTTTAACCTGTGCACACATTGGTTTGCCAGGTTTGATGTCTTGTAGCCAGTCCGTGATTCTTGTCCCCAATCCTGGAAATGGTTTCCTAGTATTAGAATAACTGCTGCAATATTGATTGTCTGTTAGTTAAAAATGTAAAGGACAATGATTCACCTGGGCATAGACACGAGCACCCCAGTCCTGTTTATCCGAAACGTTGCATTTGAGGAGATCTTGCCTGGTTTCGGCAACATTGGGATTCCCTTTCCAGTAAGCATGAGGTTCCCTTTCGTCCCATCCCACCCTTTTGTTGCCTTCCATTAGGTCATTTAACAAGGGCACCCACGACTTAATGCGAATCTCAGGCCTGATTCAATCAAATTAAAAAAAATGCTGATTTTCTTTCAAGATTGAAACAACAAAGAAAGGTATATACCGAATAAATACTTAAACATTGTTAATTTATTTAAAATTTGATGTACATAATTTACATGAATAAAATATGAAATAAGACAACTAAATTAAATAAATATAAATAGCATAAAAAATTATAATTAATTTTACATTAATATAAGTGAATCTCTATTCTTTATGTATATATAATATGACTTTATATTTGATATATTAATCGTATATATTTATTTATTGCACTAATAATATATATTAATATTTATACATTTATTTATACAGTAAACCTTTTCAAGGACTGAAAAAGCCCATCAAGTTCAAATTGAACTAAGTCTAAGCTTACATTTTTAATAAAAATTTTAAATTTAATTATAAAAATATAAATATTAATAAAAAATAATTTTTTCAATAGTAAAATAAATTTATAAGCTCAAAAGGCATGCATGAATGATCTGAAAAAATTTTGAGCCCAACCCATTAATACTTTCCCTATAAAAAATTAGTAAATTATATAATATTATTTTATTAAAATTTTTTAAAAATAAAAAAATTTATTCTTAATAAAATAATAATGTCTGAATTATTATATTTATATAAATTTATATATTATCATTATATAACATATAAATCCCTAAAAAATTATTGCAAATAAAAAGAAAGTGACAAAAAGGGTCTAACCAGCCCCAGAAGGACCAGTCCGGGAAGACGATATCGAGTGTTTCATCATCCTTGCAGTAACGAAACAAAGGAGGTGGGGTGGTGGCATTGGGCCCACCATAGTCGCTCGATTTGATGACAGGCCAGTCAAGACAATCAAACATAAGATCCAAATCGGGCACTTTCCCTGGATACTTCCTCAGCGACTGTAGGATCCCCCACATCGTAAAAACATCCCTTGTCTGGAACGACCTATGATATTTCTCCACGTAAGCCCTCCCGTTTACTATGACCAGCCTGAAATTAGCCGTTCGCTTGGCTCTCTCCACCATGTCCAGTGTGATCCCCGTGTAGGCCCATGGCCTCAGATCTTCATGGATCCAACGGAAGTATTCTGGACACGTGATGCTTAAATTACTGTCCGGATATTCCTCGGCTGTTGTCGGGTAGTTTGTGGGGCAGGATCGTGAGAGTTCATATGCACCGCAATTAAGTGGGATTTCCACTTGCTGTCGGTGCTTTCTTGCGTTTTCACCTCTGGTTTTTGTACTTAGCACAGGCGTCCGAGCTTGGCCGCCAACTAAAGTCTGCAAGCCGACGGCGTCCGATAAAAAAAATTAAAATATAATATAATACAAACATATAAATATTTTAAAATTTATATAAAATAAATTAATAATATATTAAAATTTATATAAATATAAAATATTTTAAATACGATTATAATATAATAAAATATATAAATATAATATAAATAAAATTACTATATTTTTAACCAAATAAATTGTATTATCAAAAACTACAGCAGTAAATACTAATTTTTTTTATATTTAAAATAAATGAGAGAATTCAAATTCAAATTCAGTACTGAATTTAAATGTGAAATACGAGCAAAGTACAGCATTTAAATATGATTCAATTCCGCGTTAAATAGTAATTATGTTGAAAATAATGTTGAAGGGAGGGACCAAAGATTCCATTTATTATACTTATAATTTTGGGTTAAATCATCAGTGGCTATTTATTTGTTGATTTACGCGTAAAGTAAAATTTTTGGATATTGCAATCCATGCCAACCAAATCATTTTCCATAGCTTGCAATCTAACAATTCAAGTGTTCATTGACAGCATAGCTTTAATAAGCTCAAAAGAACATCATATAATTCCATAAGATCTAAAAAAAAGAAAAAAAATTATATATTATTATAATACATAAAATTGTAAGATTACCTAACTTCATCTACAAGCAATTGAAGTCGTAACTAAACAAACAAATATATATATATATATATATATTATTACATTTCAAATTTTTATTAAAATAGTAAAATTTTCATATATCAAACTTCACCTACAAATTCTAGTCTTAAAAATACAGTGCAAGCTTAGCTTTAACTGCCTGCATGATTAATGCTAAACCCCTCCACCCCCCCCAAAAGAAAACACATGGTATTGTCGTTTTTGTTTTTATTTTTCTCCACATTTATGTGGCTATGAAATGTTTAAGCAAAGGATTGGGAAAAATCACATTTTTTGTCGACTTCGGAATTGCCGGACAAGCAAAATAATTGAAAAATTAGGTTTGGACGGTAAGAAAATAGGGCACCAAGATAATTAAAAAGGGGTCCCATTGCATTTGCCCGCACATGAAAAAGTAATCAAAAACCATAACACGCGTCCCTAACGAATGACTGAAGCCATAGGAATGAAATGAACCCTCTTTTTTTTTTTTTTTAATTTGAACCGACACCTAAGCCCCTCTGTTTATGCACGATTTTCAATTGATATTTTGCCTCTCAATTTAATTGGCTTCTGCTTCAATCACGGTTTTTGCAACACACACACGTCGTTTTGATTTGATTCGGTAATAATAGATAATATAATATAAATATATACGATATAATATATTTATAATTTATATGATATTAATTATTAATTTTTTAAAATTTATATAAATATAAAATAATTAAAATATAATATAATATATGAATATTTAAATTTAATTTTAACTAAGTTTGCATCTGTATGAAAAAATTTAAACTCAGTATTGTTTAGATGCCCGAAATAGCAGGTCAATTTCGTGCTAAGTAAACAATGTAGGGAATTTAGTATTCCTGTATTTATTATGATGGCGATGATGAGGATGAGGATGGTACTAATAACATTAAAATTTTATTATTACTTACAGTGGTGTCAAGCAAGTGCGTGGAGACCAACGCGCCGACGAGTAGGAGGATGAAAATGACGACTATAGCTGAAGATCTCGATGATGATTTGACGAAAGGCTGCCTGATCGTTTCCGTGAATTGACTGAAGAGACCGCCGGATCCATTCCCCGGTTGCATGTTGTTTTCACTCGTGTTGATATTCATCTCTGATTAATTTTCTATCTCTCCCTCCTTCCTCCTGCTATAATTAGCTGAAGTCTAGTCTCTGAGAAAGCCGGCCGAGGGTGACCCAGAATTCTGCAGATTTCAACAAATGGTGTAGTTCAGTACTTTGGAGGGAGTTTATTGCTGCAAAAATGGCAGCAGACGAGAAAATCCCATGAACTTGGAGGAAAGAATTTTTGGGGGGCAGTAAATTATGTTTCTCAGCTCTACTGCAGTCGGAGAAACAATGAAGAGGACACACTGAAACTGATATAAGTCCTTTCTGTAGTTGTTTAGTGGAGAAGGGACATCGTGTTTTGGCTCAAGTTAGGTAACCAAAAGAGGTGATTACAAAGATTGAATATTTGTCTAGGGAGCACTTAAGTATTTGGACAAATGATCAAAATGAGGAAAGTAATTCAAAGAAAAAAAAAAGGAGAGAAGATAACGAAAGTAGTAATGTTAGAAAAGGAAGCAACAAGAAAAGGAAAGGAAATGTAAAGATTTAAAGAGACAAGTTTGATTGGAAGATAAAAAAGAGTAAAGGGTGAGAGAAAGGGAGAGAGACACGATTAAAAACAAGAATTGAAAGAGTTTACAGCTAGACCACCAAAGGGAGAGGGTGTGGACTAATCTCGTGAGAAAGTAGCCAGTCTAGCTACCTTGGGTTTTTATTTATTAATTTATTAATTTATTTATTTTTACTTTTTC
>JBBYHL010000005.1:18639758-18657055 GCA_038381835.1 Adansonia madagascariensis
ATTAAAATTAGGCATTTGAAAAATCTTCGAGATCCAATGCAATTTAAGAATGGTTCAACTTAAAGTAAAAAGAAAAGTAAAAGATGTCCTTGCAAACATGTGATGTAAAACAAATATACTCTTCAAAACCTGGACCCAAGTTAGGCCCAACTGCAGTTCATAGGCCTAGGCCCAAGACACCTCTAAGTGACACAGATATTTGCTTAATCGGGGGAAAAAAACAAAGGGGGAAATTGAAGGGAAATAAGGAAGCAACGGTTCGCGCCATCCCTGCAAGTGGAGTGGCGAGCGAACCTTCCCGTTAGAATAAAATCAACCTTTTTAAGCGGCAATTTAAATTTCATCTATCACTTCACCTGAAAACAAACTCGTAGAAAACTACCAGCGATGCGAACTCGATTTCTCAACATCGATTACTTCAGCAACTCCCAATCTCCAACCGAAACACTAAGCTTCCTCAACCTACCACCTCCTCACTTGCCTTCTCCTCATCTTTCTAACTTCAACGACGATCTTCTCCACTTTGATCAGTTCCTCGACCTCCCTCTCCAGACCGAGAGATTGCCAATCGACGCCGCTCTCTCCAAGTTCTTGTCCGAAGCAATTCCTCAGTTCATCGATGTCAATATCAGAGATTTGGAGGATACTCGGTCTCCAAGTGGGAATGTCGGCGCCAGGTTCTCTGAGGTAAAGCGATGACGTCGATTCTCTTTAGTTTTGGATGCGATTTTAAATTTTATTACTCGATTTCAAATGAAAATTTGTTGTTTATTATGTAAAGTAAGAAAATCACGATGAATTGCAGACGAAAATACTCCACAATTATTTCAGTTTTGAATTCGAATGAAGAGACTCCACTTTCTACGTTATTTATTTCCTGAGAGCTCTCTCTCTGTTGATCGATGACTTGTCGAATGCTTAAAAGTTCTTCAATAATGGAAATTACTGAGATCTATATTTTAAAAGAAAAAACAATCTAATTTCAGTCACGCATAATGTTTATTGACCTATTTTGATGCCTGATTCTGCACTCGCTGCATTTTGTAAAGCAAGCCGTGCAGTTAATTTATTCCTTAACATTTTAGGCAATAATTAAAAACTAATTATTAGAGAGTTGAGGTTCTTTTCAAAGATTAGAAATGGAAAATTAACAATATACATTTTGCTGTTGACAAAAATTAAGATAGTTGAGGTTCCATACAACTGGATGCTTTTATCCCACTGAAACTTTTCTTTAGGAAAAATCCTTATAGTCCAGCAGCTTTGCCTACGATGATCTTGGTCTTGTTAGCTCTAGATGATTTTATTGATGCGCAGGAAGAAGCTATGGTTTGTAATGAGGACAAGGAAGCAGGAAGTCAGAGAACTTTTGGATCTGAAATTCTGGAGGTTAGATTTCTGAAAGCATTAAGTAACTTTCTCAAATGATGTTGACCTTGTTTCATTTCATTTCATTCTCTTTAGGATCTTCCATAAAGCTTAATTCATGCCACTGCAGAAGGGTAATGTAACTTGTGCAGATGACGAGGATGTTTGGACGTTTGATGCGATACTATTTGAAACACCAGAGCTGGATGCTTTCTTGGTATAATTAAATGTCCATTATCTATCTAAAAAGTTGATCTAGTAAAGCACTTATTTGAAAATATTGAACTTATATATTTCTTTGCAGGATACTGCTCACTTTTCCGAGAAAGAGACTGAGACATTCTCTGGAATTTCAGAGATAGAGTGTAATAAGGTAAATAGTAATTTATGTATGTGTATATATATATATATATATATGTTAAGTCTTATCATATATTCCAATTGGACTTTCCAGTCTTCCATCAATTTCCATAGCCTTAGATTTCTTTCCCTGTGGGAGCCAAATAGCAGGTTACTAATCTTTGGCTGAAATATACTAAATATTAAAGTTTATTTCTTTTTAGTTTGCCTAAAGTAAATTTCAGTTCTAATATTAGTGATCAAGTTTAATCGTTACCTCTGTTTTAGAGAGGTTTTAGATATTTACCTTAACATGCAAAAGCTCCGGCAGGTTTGTCTTAATTTGCTCGGTATGCTGATGAGTCTGCAGTTTCTGCACGTGTCCTATAACGTTCTTATTTTTCCACTTGTTTCCTACATGCAGCTTTAGTCATATCTGGCTCTTGTATTACTTGTTTGAGAATTGGAATGCAAGTGCTGTATTTATTTTCATCAAAGAAAGAAAAGTAAAGCACTCCTTTTTAGTACCTAGAAAGATTCTTCATCATATTCAGTTGATTCTGTTAAAGAAAAAAGGAAAGCCAGCTGATGCAAAAGTCTTCTGTGTTTAAAGGAGAAATCTTAATGATATTGCTTTATGGAGCTTTAATGATCCTTAAAATTCTTAGAATAATTTGGTGTCTCTTTTGAATTGAATCTTTCTTCAGGATGAGACAGGCCCTATGCTGCAGTATTCTAACAAGATTCAAGAAACGGTTTATTCTGTTGAAGATGTTATTTCAGAGTACAGCATGGAGGAAAATAATTATATGCTCGAAGAGGATAGTTCTTTTGGGGATCAAGTGCTCTTACAGTATAGCACCTTTCCTTTCATGGAGGTGGATGAAATAAGTCTGGGTACTATGGCAAGTCTTTCTATTGATGATGTACTTCCTTCTGTTTTTGAATCTATTGAATCCCAGTTGTGGACTCTAGAAAATAATGCGCTTACTGACAGCAAGGAGCTCTTGGGATCCATTGGGTATGACACCTTAAAGTTTCTTTCTGATCGCAGTTTAACAAAACAATTTCCTGAACCTGAACTGGCATTCCCAGATATGTTTCTGGATGTGAACCTTATATGCATGTTGGAAACTCCTCAAGTTGAAGGGCACTCTGAATTTTATATGGCTAAACAGCATGCTGATTTCTTTTTGCCCAAAAACCTGGTTATTTTTGAGGAATTCCAGATTATTGATGTGGACTCATCTCAAATTTTTGAAGTGTTTCTGAACAGACAGATGACCCATGAACCAGAGGCATGTAACCATATGTTTAGGGAAGACATGAATTTAAAGAGCTTCAATGAATTGGTTGTTAGTCGTGAACTTGCCTTGGTAGATGAAACATTCAGATCCTTGCCTATACCTGTTCTTTCTGATTATGGAAGGATGAGGTTAACATCCACAGTTGTTGAGGATTTACTGTCTAAGTTGAAACCATTGCCCCTATCTGCATCTGATAGTATCTACTTGGACTGGTATATTTTGGAAGAGGATAAATGCAACAATAAAGTTTATTCTTTGTTTGAGAATATGGTAGAGGAGATAGATGCTTGCTACATTGATTTTGATCAGGAAAATTTTGAGGATGGAAAGTTAGTATCTGACTTCATTTTCTCAGATGATGCTTCAATCAGATCAGCTACCGAACAATATGAGGAAGTGCTGAATATCAGTTCTGATTGCATTCTTATGATTAATGGTGATCTTATGGCTGTTGCATCAGGTAATTTACATGACAATGGATGTCCAAACCCAGGAAACTCAGAACAATTAGCAGAAAAAGATGCCAAGAGGGCTTCACTGCTATTCAAGTCTATGTCACAATTCAATGATCTTGATTTTTTCTTGAATCCCCACAAAGGCAGTGCTGGAGAAAATGCTGGACCTGCAGCCGTTTCATTCAACCCAAAGGCTAAATTATCCAATGTTTCATCTGGTCAATCAGTTGAAGCATGTGAATCCACTGGTCTACAGTTGCAGCAGTCGGATATCATGGTTTACAATATAAAATTGTCAGATGATATTGTGGCACTGACTGAAAATTTTGAAAAGAGCTATCTAGCTATCATGCAGAATGAAACAGAGCTAATTTCATTTTTACGAGAAGATAAGTTTGAATTGCTTAGCCTTCCAAAGCAAAAGTTAATGGACTGTATTAAGAAAAAAATGGGACGAAGAATGACTTCTCATAATGATGAAGACATTATGGCATTTGTCACATTGTGTGCAATTAAGCAAATGGCTTGGTACATGTGTTTCTATGGCATCCATGCAGCTCACTTATATGTAGACAAGCTATGTCGAAGCCTTGGCTGCATAAAGTCAAGATTAAGTTTCCTCCATTCGTTGATTGAGGATGCATGTGGCAAGGTTCACAAGGACATAACCAGATCACATCCCTCACTCTGTGTTATACAGGGAATTTTACAGTCAAAGACCACCCCAAGTAATTCAAAAGTGTTGATTTTGGCAGAGAAAGTCTTCTGGTGCTCCTTGAAGAGTTTGTTGATGTCAATGGGAATATCCTGGAATGAGTTATCAAGTTTCTGCACAAGTGCAAATTCATCAGATGCCTATAAGATGGATTCTGAGCTGATTTCAGATTGTTGGTTGGTATCTCAGGAGTAAGATCCAAACCTACAATTTCTAAGATATCGTGGTATATTATCTGCAAAATGCTTATCTATAAGTCAGTTGTTTGAAGGTAAACTGAATAAAATTGTTATCTCAAGATCTAGGAAATGAAACAAACATTTCAATTTCGACATTTGTGTGAATCATGGTTTGGCTTGAGGAAGCAAGATTTACACTGTTATTGAGTCCGGAGAAATTATACATGTTTATAACCTCTTAGGCCTATTAGTTCTCCATTAATGTAGATTTCTGTTCATGAATTATACAGTATGCATCTAAGGTAACCACCCTTAAAGGACAGGTGACTTGAACAGGCGACATGACTATGTATTCTGAAAATGCACAGACATTCCTAGACAAATTGTTGTTTCACATCTAGAACCTAATACAAGATGCTCAATGCATTTCTGTGAATTTGTGAGATGTCTTAGAATTCAGCAAATTTTAGAATGATAGATGTTAAACCATGTGGGTTAATTGCATATTTCTCATAACAAAGGCACGTGGGATATTTTCTAAATATTTATCCGACTTTTAGCCTCCCTAGAATAATTACTTGTTAGAGTTCATGTATTCTTACATTTTAGAAGTTCTAACCAAAAGATTAAGAATGCAACACATTGCACATTATGGAAAACAAAAGATAAAAGTCTGATGTGGGTGGGCCCATCTTCTGATACTTTAGTATGCTTGTTGTGCGGAGTTATGAAGCTACATGTGATATTCTCTTTCTTTCTCCTCAAGGCATGTTTCTGCGTCTTTTCCATTCAACAAGTTCAACCTTATCGTGGAATATGGAGGCTTTTGTGGCTCATCTAGAGTATCTTCATTTTCCCCAAAGTCCGTTGGCTTGACTCATCTTCACTTTTTGAAGATTGAACTGGATGACGCTAGTGCTTCAAAAGCACTTTGCGAAGGTGTCGATATGCCCCAGCCTACAACGAAGTTAATGGTAAGTCTCTCCTTTACTACTTGAGTTCACGGAAAATTAATCTATTCATTGATGGTATCTTTACTTTATGTATTTGTAAGCAATTAACTTAAATTGCTACTATTCTTGCAATTTTTGAATTGGGGAAAGGGAAAACTTCTTCTTTTGAGTAGCGATCATGTACCAACTGCTGAGCCAAATGCTCGGGTGTACCCTTCTTGTAATTTTAGTTATCAGAGACTCACATTTGTGTGATGAAAATTGAAGAAAAATTATTGAACAAAAAGACAAATGTTTAATTTTAATAACACTGTTAAGAGTGTTTTGTTAGGTATTAGGTCAAGGAATGAAGGCATTATCAGTTCAAAAGATATGGTAAATTCATATCAACCAATGAAAACATCAATGCAGCACCATAGTTGAAATATGTGATTGGAGTGTAAAGAAGGAACAAAATACTGCATGTAACAATAGAGTGCCCCCTTCGAATATTGAGTGTGAATTTAAGGATGTCGCTTGTGTATGTGAAGCTGAGAAAATTTCTTTAGGACGAGTTGGGGTTGTATAGCTGATTTACATTATAGGTGCTTAAATTGCAATAAACTGATGTTTGATCATTGAAGTTGATATCCTTTTCAATCCTTAAAAATGGAAACAATTACAAATTCTTTATACACATCAAATAACTACACAATTTGATTGCTATAAGGCATAGGTTCTAAACTTTCGAGCAAAAATATTCCTTATGGAATTAGCCGCCTCTCTCTTATGTTGTGAACTCTTCATATAATTGTTTCCTGGCCAGTAATCATGGTGGTAATCACAGACATACTGATGATACGACCAATGTTTTAGGAAGAAGAGCTTCATTCAATTCTGGCCCTCGATGACAATGTGAATTACGAGAAGTTGGAAGACCTACTGAACTTTGTACCAATTGAAGGCAAGTATAATAAGGGATCTGCTGAAAGTAGGAATCAAGAAGAAGCCCACTGTATGCCTCTGCCACTTGCACTGGAAACCAATCTAAATCAGCTGAGAGTGAAAGACATAATAATTATTGTGAACATGCAAAATTTTGAGAAGGAAATGATCGTATCCAGAAGATGTACATATCAAAAAATTCTTGCAATGGAGAAAGAAGGAGCTCAAGTAGTGGAACGTGACTCAAATCTGCCTGTAGATGTCATAATTAGTTCTGCAATTTGCCTGGTATGGTATGATAGCAGAAACATCGGAAGCAAAGCTGCCACTTTTGATGAAGCATCTTCGTGCTTACCGTTGTGCATTGAGTATATTGCAACTAATATTTTGACATTGCTGAGTTTTACTTTCAGTGGGTGTTTCCTGGTAATTTTCGCTACTTACATTAGTTTTACGCTTTGGCTCTCCTATCTTAACTACTCAGTAAAAGATATTTAAGTTTCAAGAAGAAAAATGTCAGGTTTTATTTCTGGGATCTTTGGCATGCTTAGAACCAGAAAAACCTAGGTTTATGCTTGGTAGTACCTTTCTGTTGATTTCATCAACATGGTTGAGTAGGTTTATCGTACCTCTAGTGATTTTTTTTTTTTTTAATTTGCTTCTATTCATTTCTTGTCTTGTCTGTATATGAGAGATTTTAAAAGTAATGATGAGTGATGACCTAAATAAACGACTTTAAAAGTAAAAATTTCAATCTGGATTTAAAGTAAATTGATGCTGCGTATTTGCATAGCCATCTTTTGCCAGCTTGGTCAGAATCAGCCGATTAGGAGTAGCTATATGTGATCTTCTTGCTTGTTCACTTCAAGTATGGACTTTCTTATAGCCTAGGTTGGAAATTAAAATAAACCCTAGGGGAGACAACTTTGTTCATTGTGCTGTGCAAGATGTGAATGGTGCTCTAGAAAAGGTTGAGATTCTGAACTATTTTCAGTAAAACATTAAAACAATTGTTGTAATTTGAAATTCTGAATTACTATAAATTGTATGGACTTTTTGTTCCAGGTCTTTGAGGGAGACGTTGGCTTCCTTTCTACTGTAATGGAATTGTCTGCTGGATTCTATGCAGCAGCAGCAAGTTTGGGAATTGACTTCCAGCTATTCTGTTCTCATTCATCTGAATCAACTGATGAAATTATATTGAACTGCATTAACTATGCTGCTAAATTGACCAGGGGCCTATATCCTAAGATGCCTGATTCAGAAACTCTTGCAGAATCATTCCTCACTAAATTTCCTTCAATCAATCCTTTGACAGCACATGCAATACTCTCCTCGGGAGGAATGCTCATTGAGTTCCTTGACTGCTCGCATGAACGCAGGATTCATGCAGTCCAAAACTACTGTGTACCAGATGAGAGTGTTGCACTTTTCAGTGCTTTGTGCAAGTATGGTGAGCGGGAGGACTCAAAATCTATAATGACAGACTGCTCTTCTGTATCTTCTGGTCCTAACTCTGACAAGTGTTACTCTAACGTTGGTTCTGAAGGAAAACAAGGCAAACACTTAAACAGCCCTCATAAAATCAGCATAACTATGGATGAATGGATGCGTTTTGAGCCTTTGAACCAATGCAAAATTGACTTCCTGCAGTCTTCTGGACTGTTGAAGCCATATGCTTCTTGGATATCTACAGGTTCTGAGATGTTTCAGGATTACAAAAAGTACACTTCATCTTTAAACGATATATTTGATCCAAAGCAGGAATATGATTTTCCCCCTCAAGCTCCTGAGCAATATGATTCTCAAATCTCTGAAGGTACTAAGATGTTAAATGAGGCAAAAAAGCACAAACTCAATGCATCCTGGAAAGATAATATTTGGGGTTGCAATCTGGGAGAAAATACGGCTATGCTGAGTAGTTTGGACTGGCAAAACATCAATAACTTTGAGAATCGGCATAAAGACCTTGTAGGTGAAGTTATTGACCTCACTGACAGTCCAATGCCAGGTGAGGGTTTCTCTTCCTTTGGTAACTCTATTCCTTTCTCCTCTTTGGTGTCAGAGATTGAAAAGGATTCTACCAGGTCTAAAATTGCTAGAAGATTGTCATTTGGCAAAGGCAGTAACAGTGTTTTCCCATATGTTTCTGAGATGAACACTGGTTTAGATACGTTGAGTTCTGTAACATGTCCGAGACAAAGTTTCCTAGGAACTAATGATAATCCAGATACAGGTCCTGGCAACCAAGAAAACCCCACACAGGATGTTTTAGCTCGGGGGTCTGCAGCTTGCAAGGGCTCACTACTCAAAAATGATGTATCAAATCATAGTGCAACGCCACTCTTAAAGTCCATTCTTTCAGCCCATCCGCAGCAAGGTTCACCTTGGACAATAGAATTTCTTAACAGAATCAGGGAGAAGAGCAGATTACGTCAGCTGAAACTTCCTTCTGATACATCTGCTTCACTCTTTGAGAGAGCAGGAAACATAGCAAAAGTTCCTAAGAGAAGAAGTCCGTCAATTCTTGAATTTTTCAAATACCAAGGAGGTAGCACTCCTAGGAAACTACTAGAACAAAGGAAGCAGAAAAGACATCCACAAGCATCCACCTCATCTAAGAATGAAAAGACTTCATCCTCCCTTCTGCAAACATGGACACCCATCGATAAGAGAGCAAGACAGGTTTGTATAAACTACATTTGGTATCTTATTTGATGTGTGCTAAAGATTCATTTGCATATGTCTGAAATTGAAACTTTGCACTTTTCTCCTCTAGACTCTGTCTTTTAAAATGAATGAAAGTGGGAGTCAAACTAAGCTGGTTTGGAGTGACGGAGGGGCACATGGTTTGTGCAAAAAGCCTCGCTATCAATAATTACGATTGAAACAAAAGGCAACGGGTTTATAACCATTTGTGGAATTAGCAGGTTGGTTCTTGGCAATTGTGCTCAGCAGCAGTTTGTTTTTCTGGTCAGAAATTAACAATAATACAGAGATATACAAGTCTCATTTACATTTACTTGTTTTATGCAGATCATCCTTTAAACATGCTAAGAACTTGGTGCAGTTGTGACAACTTGTTCAAGAATGTATCAGATGGCTCAACCGTAAGCTCAAATAGAACAGTCATCATGCCACAAATAGTTGATTTGGCCAGAAATATTGAACTGAGTAGTCCATAGGCAGTTAGGCATTTATAAAAAAGCTTATCAGTCAGCTTCATGATTGAAACTCAAAAGGAATTGATCTTTGAACTAATACTTTTTATTGGGGGAAGCTGTGCTAGCAGCTGTGCGTGAATATGGCTGCCAGCCTGCCTATACGGAGCATAAGGATCTACCGAAGTTAACACCATTGCTTGATGTCAAGTATGATGTGTTCAGGCTTGTTGGTTAGTTGGGGTGATCTTTTTTATGTTCTAATTTTATCTTTTATGATAATAGTCTTAATATTCACCTGAAGAAACAGAAAAGCTCCATCTTACCTAAATCAGTTGTTAGCTTGAAGAGAAGTACCAGGACGGTGGACAAAGATATGCTTGACTTGTAGTTCTGTTTCCACAAAATTAATTCTAGATTTTAATTTATTGAGCAAAATGCAAGCAGTAGATCGGTTCCTAAATAGCTATTGGGTCTTTAGGTATCTAAAATTTAAAACCTTAAAATCCAAATTTGCTTGGTTGAATCTAAGTTTACAGTGTTCCTAACAGGATAGATGAGCGACAAATAAAGGAGGAATGCTGTTTCACAAGTTCAAATGATAAGGATATCTTGAGTGAACTTTGATGTACCATCACACGTGTATTTCCTGTTTATAGAATCAGCTGCTTCACCCTGCTCATATTCTTTGTCCAACATTCTGTGTCTTTGAACATGTTAGTTCTTCTTGCCATTCTTAAGGTTTCTTACCGTCATTACAAGTTGCTGTCTTTCACCTTCCACTTCTGCAAATTTGAGGCTTATTTCTGAATATCTTTCTTCCATGTCTTTAAGCTCACGTTCCATAGATTTATTCCTTTCCTTAAGACCTTCCACTTCACTTAGCAATTCGGCAAGACTAGCATTGCTGCAGGTATCAGAAGTAGGAAACGACAAATGATTAGTCGATGAACTCCATCTACAGTAAAGATATTGCTTAATAATAAGCTGCAATTCTTGAAACAAAAAGATTGGCTTTAATGTTCACCTTATTGTATGCTCATATTTTTCAACTGGTACTGCTCTTGTTGAGAAAGCCATGTTGTCTTGTGACTTCCCTCTTTTCTCTGATTTGTTGATACTTGAAGAAAAGATTCCAGCAGATAAAGGTTCCTATATTTTGAACATTGGTAATCTTGAGAGTGGAGCAACAGTCTAGAACTAAATGGATTGAATGGGAAGCATATCTAACAATAAGGATGAAAATGAGATAAAGTGACCTTCATTAAAACTTCAAGTTGTGGTGGTCTAGAATTAAAGGAACTTCTGTCTCATTAATGCATTGATTGATATAGTTTTGAAAGGCAACCTTATTTATGTCTTTATTTCTTATACATCATTACTGCTTGATAAGAAGATCATTCTGTGTCCTTAGAGCTGTATTACTAATCTCTGAATTACTGTTTCTATGATTGTTTCATGAAACTGAAATATTTCCATCTAGTTGTGTGACAAATCAAAAAAAAAAAAATAGTCAATGCAATTTTATAATTGTAATTCCACAAACCTTTTGACACTGATCTGCAGAGAAACAATGGCAAATTTTGAGTTGTTCCATGATGCTTTCCAGCTCTTCAATCATGTTGCTGAAATTTCTTTTCTTCTCTGGAGCTGAATTTACTGATGTTTTCAACGCACCTTCATTGAGGTTTATCTGTTCCTGCCAAAGATTGTGAAATTATTAATCTCTGCTATTGATGAATGAGAGCAAAAATTGTTATATCAGCATGGATGTTTGGATTGGATGAAAACATAGAATGTAAACATTTCATGACTAGATAAAGGAGATTATGTATCAATGAGGTTTTCTTCCACTATTGATGTTTGTTAAATATGACGTATCTTGCATCCCGTATGTAATCTTTCCATGCCTAATAGATACTATTTTTAATTTCTAATCCTTCTATTAACTACCTTAAGCAACATCAATTTCTTTTGCAAACTAGTGATATCGTTGGACTCTTGAGGAGCTGAGGTAGAGTGGCTGCTCCTCGGAGTGGTGTCCACTCGACCGCCACTACTTTCAAGTTCTTTCCGTATAAAGCTGATTTCTTCTTCCTTCTTTTGCAGGTCATTCTTTAATTGAGATACCTGTTTTCTCAGTTTTTCTTTCTCCTTTTCTTCTTGGACCAAGCTCTGTTTTAAGTCATTATACTCAACTCTAATATTTTCCATTTCTGACTGCAAATTGGTGATCACCATCTCCTTTTTATCCTTCAAAGACCTTGTACTGATTAATTGTTTCTGTGCCTTCTCTGTTTCCTTTTTCGCTGAAGCGATTTTTTTCTCCAATTCATCTCTTTCTTTATTCCATCTCTGTATCAGCATCTCAGTTTTTTCATTTGCTGTCTTCACTTTTTTGGTTTCATCCCTTTGCTTTACATTCTCTTTTGCCTGACCAGAAAATTGGCTTCTCTGCTCTCTGAGCATCTCGATCTCAGTTTTGAGCATTTGAATTTCTTTTGAGAAACCCTCCTGCTTTTCCTTCTCTTGCTTTTGTGCATATTCAAGTCGTGAGGTCTTCTCATTAAGTTCTATTGACATTTTCTCTATTTGTTTTGCTTTGAGATCTAATTGGTGCGAAAGGTCTTGTCGTTCAATTGCAGTCTGATCTTTAAGGAGCCCAAGCTCTTCCTTCGCTTTCTTGAGCATTTCTTCCAGATTTCTTTTTTCTATGTGCAGGTCATTTGCTTCTGCAACTGCTTTCATGGTAATCTTTTCGTTCTCATCAAACTTACTGGCCATTTCAACAGACAGTCTTTTAATTTCTTCCTGAAGCCGCTCAGCAGTAACAGCATTTTTCCACCTTGTCTTTCTTAAGGACTCCTCTGCTCGGATAGCCCTCTGTTCCTGCTCTGTTTTGGCTCGTATCATGGCATTGAGATCATCTTCAAACCCTTGTGTCCGATTCTCCAGCTCTTTGTTTAATTCTTTGACTTGACATTCAAGTTCATTGATGGCAATTAAAGACTCTGAGTATTCTTCTGACTGCTGCTTGATTTTATCCTCTAGTCTTTGCACCTGAGATTCAAGTTCATTTATAGTAGCCAAAGACTCTGCGTACTCATTTTGCGTCTTCATTGATTCTTGCTGCTGATTTTGCTTTAACTGGTCATTTTCCTGGCTGAGTTCGTCGATATGCTTCTCTAACTCCTCCTTATGTTTCTTGTATAACTCTAACTTTTCATTCAGGTCTGTGATTGTCTGCTTCATCATGTGTACTTCATTAGCATCATGTTGTACATTCTCGAATTCTTTCGTCTCTTCAATATTCGTACTTGCTTCTATCTCGCTGGAGAGGCGAGATATTTCCCTGTTCTTTTGCTCTAGCATTTCATTGAGGTCTCTTACTGCTAGAATCAGATTAGAATTTGAATCCTCTGTCTTCTGCAGCTGCAAACGAAGATTGTTATTCAAGTCCTTTTCATGATCCAGCTCCTGCCTAATTTCTTTCAGCAGAACTTTCGACTCCTCATTCTCAGCTTCCAATCGATCTCCAATTACTGCCTCATCTATATTTTTCTTTGACTTGAGTCGTTCAAACTCTGTCTTCACTGCATCTCTTTCTTCTTTAAGGCTGGTAATTTGTCTTGACAGATCCTGAGTCCGTTTGTTCTCTTTCAAAATCTGTTTCCTAAGAGATTGCAACTCCAATTCCGATACTTCTACCTGCCTCATTAACATAGCATTTTCACTTTTGAGTTTCTCAACAGAATTTTCGGATCCTTCGTGCCATTCTGTTGGGATATCTTCAGGGCTATTACCTGACTCAACTAAACTTCCATCTGAAGTTGAACTGACTGACCAATCTGTATTTGTTCTCCGGTGCATCTGCTTTTTAGTCAAGCCAGTATCTGCTGCCCTCTGAGGCATAGAATTTTGCCGCAAAGGCAAAGAGAAATCAGCAGGATCCTGACCAATAGAGCCATTAGATGCTTTAATGCTGCCATTTTGTTCAGCATTCTGATATGCGGCCATATCCGAGTCCCCACCCTGGCAAAAGAATCAAGAACAATTTAATTGTAAACTTGCATAAAAGAGCCATCTGTTCCTGGTAATAATTTCAGGACTTGCTTTAACCAAATCATTACCATGCTAAACTGTACTAAAACTAGATAAGTGGGGACTTACCTCTATGAAATTTGGGACATTGTCATCTAAACTGTAATTAATGCCTTGGCTTTGCAGGCTTCCATCCCTGGAAATGGTAAAACCTTCACCCTCTTCAATATATCTGATATTAAGAATTGAACTTCATGTAGGTAAATAGAACAAAAAGAAAAATGTGAGAAGAGGAAGAAGAAAAGAAGGTAAATACTAAATAGTGAATGACTAGAGATGGATTTATTAATGCTTTTATCACCTCTGATCGGCTGCTCCCTCAATTTTATGAATTGTCACCTATGGATCACCATGAATTTTCACAACCAAATGGCAGTGAAGCTAATATTAGATTTTGAATCAACAGAATTAAAATGCCATGGGGCCAGTTTTTAGGGTGACAAAGAGAGAGAGAGAGAACTAACATTTAGAATTGCACCGGAGTTTGCAAACTTCAGGGGCAGAGAGACAGTAACAGGTTCAGTTTCTGCTGCAAAATCGGCAAAATCGATCGAAGCTTCACCGAGAAACCCTGCTTTCGATGATCCCTGCAAACAACCCAGAATAATTAGCCAACGCCACTCACCAATGGAAAATGGAGAAGAAAAGGCTGAGGAATTCCTGACTATGCAACGTACATTTGAAACAACGAAATGGTAAATTTTTTCACTTAATTTCCCAGTTTTTGTCTCCCTGATGAGTTTCACAGTTTCATAGACAGGATTCTCCCACACACAACTCCCATCTTGAACTGCGACTTTCTCCAATCTCAGCGTCGGCTTCCCAACATCCTCCGGCACTAGCGCTATCGTTACCGCCGACTTTTTCAACCGTGGCACCTGAGAAAAAAAAAATAGATGCAGAATCAAGTGAGATCTTTGAAACTCGTTAACTACACATTCTTCTTAAATACGAGTCTTAAATTCGTACCTGAGTTGCCTGAAACTGCAATTGAAATACAACTTTGATCTTTTTCTTGTCGCTCCTCCATGACTTAAACATGTTTTTAGTCGTAATATATGCTTCAGTTCCTCCGCTGAATGTTTGCTACAAATCTCAGTCACCGCATTGGGTTTCTGACCGAAAACAATGCTAGATAATCTACAACTTAAAAAGTCCTAAAAAATGGGTATTTTCTGAATAGCTGTGGAATGCAAATGTGTTGTAAAAGCAACGAGATGATCCAGTCTGTCAAAATTCCCTTTTAGTAAACTTCAGAAAACTGAAGGCGCAAGGAGTTAAAAGAAATGCCCAAGTGGAAGATGATTCAGAGTCAAAACTAATAAATGTAGTGCATTACAGACTAAATAAAGAAGCTTCTTTATAATATATTAACCAGAAAGACATCTACTTACTATTATTCTAAGTAATAAAAGTTTCGGAAATGGAAATAGTTTTCTTTTAATTGCAGCAAGGCACGAGGTGCCAAACTTATAAACGAAACAGATGGCTTCCTATCACTTTTCTTTAACTTGTGAGGTGTTTTATATTTTTAATAAAATTTAATATAATTAGGTATTTACATTATATTTATATTATTTTTTAATATAATATAATCAGATAATGTTTATAGTTATTGGGTCATCTCATTATCAACCAAAGAAGTTTTCTTCTTCTAAAAATGAAGCTTCATTTTCAGCAAATTTGACCAAATGATCATGCACGGGGAAAAACAATGAAAATAAAGTAAATAAAGAAAAGGTACTGCAGGAGTTAGCACCTAGCTGTTACTTATCATATCGTTAAAGCATCTTCTTTTTTATATTTATGTGGCATTTAAAAAGAGATATTTTTAAATGTTAAAAAAAACTAAAATGGAACTTTAAAAAAATAATAATAGTTTTAAATCATTTAATAAAAAATTAAAGATATTAAATACCGCTCAGAGCATTAGGCATTCAAATTGTCTGTTGCATCAAACCCCAAAAAAAAAAAGAAAAAAAAGATTAAAATAATATTTACAAATTACAATTAATGAAATGTTTCTGTAAAACTTAATTTTTTAAAAAGAAAATGATTAAATAATTTTTAGTTAGTGTGCATGCACACTGATTCGAAAGATATTACTACTAATTATGGCATTATTGTAACGGCCAAATGATTAAACCATAATTTGGCCAAAGTTATTAAGAGATGGGGATTTCTAGATGGTTTAGATGGATATATTGTATATCGGTTGCCTTGGAAATTATTTGATGAGACAAAGATGGCCCAAACACCTTTTAAGTTTCGACAAATCTGATCCCCCATGTATAATTAACAAAAGTCTCATTATTTTTCCAGCAATGGCAAGATACAGAAAAAGGCTTTGACATTCATTATTGGGGTGCTTCATTGTAGGTCAAATCCCGGCCAAATTGCTATGTAAAATGTGTGGAAGCACGTGGTAGCATGTGCTCTGTTCTCCCTTTCTCTCTCCCCCCCCTCTTCCTCACTTCCCCAACGCAGTCCCTCACATTTCCTGTATCAATCCAACGAATCTCTCTTCACCACTCGGAAATTAGTTAATAATCTAATGGTTAATACTAAACCAGAAAAGAAATATTGACCCGATTAAGAAGTAGAAGGGTTGATGAGGTTTTTGGTTGCTAACACCTACTACCATTGTCAGTCAGCGCCCTCACATGGAGTTTCGAGCGAGTTTTAATAATCATTCAGCTTCCTAAACAAAAGACTGATAAAAAGCTGGTTTTTATCCTCGCCTTACTTGCAACGATTGTAAAGCTGATGTGTTTGGGTAAACTGTAAAGATGGCTTTAAAACTTATCAGCATCTATCCGCAGCCAATGAGCAAATATTAGGTGGACACTGAGGACGGGTGTTGTCTCGCTATCCTTGCAATAAAGTGTTTTGGACCACTCTCGTACTGCCTGCGCTGCCACCTTAATTTGTGGAGGAACAACAGGCTTTTATTATTTATTAAATTAAAAAACTGTGTGATGTGGGGCTGGTAGAGAGAGCCAGTAAATTTGATGTTAAATTCTGGGTCAATGGTTCAATTTTCACAGGGCAAAGTCTCACTCTTTGAAAGCTACTTTTTAAGTGTCAGCAGTACCTCGCCTTAAATGGAGTATGTATAATGTACGTTCTCGATTGGTCTAACTACACCTACAAATTCTTGTGATGCCACTTTTCTTTCATTCTTTTTTCCTCTGATAATGCATACACGTGCAAGAGGTGATGTCTCTTTAATTTTGCGTCAACTAAAACTTAGCCTGGGAATTGGAACAGAAGTATTGAGTCTATGCTATTAGGGCTGTTAATTTCTAAAAATATTGATGGTCCATGTACAACTGGACAGTCTGAATATGACAGTATAATTTTTAAATTTATAAAAAATTAAATATATTTATATTAAATATAATTTTATATTTAATATTTATTTTTAAATTCGAATAACGTAAAATATTACAATAATCAACTTTGATATAAATTTTTTTGTTTTTGATAGTTGGGTTGTTATGCTCTTGCAAATCTGTAACCTTTTTTGCTCAAATTGCATAAAATATATTGGAGATCTTCTCTTTCGCATTGCCTAGTGCGGATAAATGTTACCTTATTTCTAGAACAGTTCAGATATGTGCAAAACCTCGTGATCTTTTGATTTCGCAACTCTGACCCTGTGAGTTGGACAAAAAGGAAAACGCCGTCAATGGCTCCATGCAATGCAAGTTTTCAATTCAAGTTGGGCCCAAAAACTGATTTTGGAGTCCACTTGGGTGGACCATAGTTTACTATTGAACCTTGAACCTTGAA
>JBBYHL010000005.1:18668147-18678952 GCA_038381835.1 Adansonia madagascariensis
CCTGTCGCTGAATATCATTGATTAATTTCTATATACATGTTACACTTTTATCTAATGCATGTAACTTTTGCATGGGGCTTGATCTTGTTTTACTTAGCTTGTGCAGAAATTCAATCCTGTAATTAAGAAATTAATCCGATAAGCTTTTCTTCGCCTTGCCCTTGTTGTCGTGCTAACTAACATAATTGCTTAAGTCAGCTTTTCTCCTACCAACGAACTAACACAATTGCTTAAGTCAGCTTCTCTCCTACCAAACTTAATTCATAAAAAATAAAAAAAATAAAAATCACATGCGACAAATCCTCAAAGAACTTCAAAGTAAACCTACTCTCGACTTTTGTAATTTTTTTTCCAGAAAAAAAGAAAGATAAAGTCAAAAGAGGGCTTTTTTCACAAATGGTTCTTGTTTCTTACCTAAAAAAATATGTAGTTCTCATTCGCACACGAGATAAGGATAAAGCGTCGGTGTATTCAGTTAGTTTTAGAAGTGAGAATTAAGTGTCGGTGTTTTCAGTTACGTTTAGAGTTTGATAATATATACAGTTATTTTGAACTTAACGTTTATCTTTACTTTTATTGATTTATAAAATTACTTTTAAAATACGATATTTAAAATTTAATATTTATAATTTAACTTTTTATTTTTAATTTATGATCTTTTTATACCAATGTATTTAATTACTTTTATTTAATGGAAAAAGTTTGTGGCGTATGCGGCCACTCACATATAATATATATGTACGCATATATGTTCATATATAAATAAAAAATAATCTAAAGTTTTAATATTTATATATATAATAGGAAATTTGTTTGTTACTCGATTCATTCTTATTTAAAAACTTATTTTGCTGTTTAATATATTTTAAAATGCTTTATACTAACATATAATTAATATTTTTATTATTAAATTAAATAATAAATATTTTTATTATATAAATAATAATTCACACTCGATTAAATTGATCCGTCAGATTATAAAATAAATATCTCATATTTTTGCCAATTTGAGTTGGACTAATAATTTGATTAATGGACCTTCCTTGGTACCGAGGGAAATATCTTTTATAGTATTTTTTATGAATTTGGTATGAATCGATCCAAATCTAGTCTTCAAGGACTGCACACCCCCCCCCCTCAATACATAAATAAATAAGAATACCATTATATAGACTTTTAATATTATTTAATATTTTTTTTTTGCTTGAATAAATTTATTATTTTATCTCTTCAGTTTTAAACTAGTTTCAACATCTTGTAATGATTTGATATGCTCTGATAGCTTAATTACAACAAGAAATGGCTGAAAAAATAAGATATATAAATATAAGGGTCACGGAAATTTATTATTAGTAAAGCAGCCTGCTCAATTGGAATTTGCAATGTGTTCAAAAATCATTCGATTAATATCTAATCTATATATGTTTCTTAGCCAAGTGATCATATTGACACTAAATTAATTATATTCTTTAAGCATCTTAATTATTTAGCTAGCTAGGTAGCTAGCAAGTCACACTTACGAAAATTAATAATTAAATTAAGAAGATATATTATATTTTTTTTAAGACAAAAAATTTGACATACCATACACGCGATGGCATATATATTAAAAGTGTTAAAACGGTTCTAGTTTTAAATATAGCTAATTTTCAATAATTAGACATAATTAATTAATTAGTAAACAAGATTATCACAAAGCTAATGTTAATTAAGCATGGATTATTTAATTGTATTAGATTATTGGTGACTCAATTTATTGGGGGCTTTTGTCCCTTATGATGATTTCCATGGCTTTTCACGTTTCTCTTAAACACATTCATTTCCTTATTAAGATTGAGAAAGGATTAATTAGTTTAGCCAACAAAGTTTTAACGTTTGCCACGTAAAATATATATATATATGTTAATCAAGATGATGATCAAACTATTGAAATTCAAAAGTTTTTAATAATAAAATTTAATAATTTTAAATATGATAAAAATAAATTATATTTAATAAATATTATTTATTTAATATATATGGTATGTTTAATTTAAAATTTTGACAAAAAAAATCTTAATGTCGTTGTTCTAATGTTAGGTGACGTAAACGTGTGGAATATGTATACGTCCACCATCACCTAATCCAGCGACGCCGACACTGGAAGCTTCGATTTTGAGTGGCAACTGGCATGGGCCCATGGCCCATGACTTTATATGGGAAGGAATGAATGGGAGTGTAGTGCAGTAGCTACGCCGTGGCCGCATCGGATCTGTCTGTTATAGTAGTTTGTGGACAAAAGCCTTACACATTACATAAGATAAAAGTACGTATAAACTCGTAAAATATAATATCTCTACGTCAACAGGCTCCTGCATGTATATTTTTATCTACATGCCATGTAGAATATAAAATGGTTTTTAATTAGTTTTACACACTTATTAATTTTTTATGTACTTTTACAATTATTTATATGATTTATAATTTTTAATTTGATCATCATATTTCATATTCTATTTACGTAGATTATGTATGTTGAGTTTTAAGTAAATTAAAAATATTTAACTATTTATTCGATATAAAAAAATTTCAATCATTAAATATATATATATATTGAAAAAATTAGTATTGCCAATTAATATGATTAAGATATCAGATCGATTCAAAATTCTATATGCATGATAAATACAATTATATTACTAAATCTGATGGCTAATTTGTTAAAATATTAATTATATAAAAAATTATAAAAGTATGTAAAACTAATTTACTTTTACAGTATTATAACTAGATTTCTTTCCCCCTCTTTCTCTCTCTCTCTCTCTCTATATATATATATATACATACATGTACAAAAAGACCTCGATTATAATAAAAGAAGAAGTAATAGATATAAGGATTTAAATTCAAACTTGTTAAAAAAAAATTTTTAAAAACGTAATTACAGAAATCAAATAAGTTAAACTTCTTATGTCTAGTATCTCACATGGTTGTAATCAACTGATCATACACCGAGAATATATAAACATATATATATATATGTATCTGTATAGGTATTTGTCGCATTATAGAAAAATGAATTATGAAATGGGAGAAGTCTAAGCATGCGAGATAGTTGCTGATGAACAGGGTTTAAACTAACCTTGTCTTGTTATTGATATTTCTTTCTGGATTTGCTGTTATATATTTCGCCAATAACAAAATATATATGATTTTATTAATAGAAAAAAATATACACCTTTTAGTATTTTCTTTTACTATATAATACATGAGTCATAGGATTTGAAAATTAAGAAGCAAATAATATGAGCAACATAAGATGATGCCAGTAATAATCAAAATGAAATTCATTATTTATAGATCAAGTTTACCTTTTAACAGTCGGAATGCTCGCCTGAGATTAATTTCAGGACAAAAAAGAATATAATTAAAGAAATAAAAAATATTATTATAAATGAAAGGGACGGATAGGCCAATATAAATTAAGAAGCATCAAAAATAAGTTTTTAATAATATGATCCAGTTTAACATAGACCCAAATTATTATTTAACTAAAAATTATATAAAATTAATTATAAAATATTAATAAAAATTATTTTTAAATATTTTAATATATCTTCGATAATAAAACAAATTTTAGAATAAGACGGAACTTAAGACAAATAAAATACTTCAATTTTCAAAACGGCCAAAACGTGCATCCCGAAATATGGGTTTTAGTCAAGTTTTGAAGTTTCCAAGTCTTTAATCTGCATTTAAAAATGTAGGCTTGTTTTGAAATCGACAACCTACCAGTACCGGCTATAATGGTAAATTAAGCAACGCCCGTAAGTTTTCGAAGGACATACATGTGAAGTCGACACATGAAGGGACTGTCCTCATGAAAATGTATGCTAGTGGGGGGGGGGCCAGTACCCAAACCAGATTTGAATCCGCTATGTATAATAAATTTAATATCTAAATTTATAAAAACAAAAAATATTAATTGAATGGTATTGGATATTAAATATGTTACTATACATTACCATCCCACTCTGCATCTGCATTCCAATTGCCCAAAATTCCACCGTTAGGCAGAAAAAATTACAGTACCGCAAAATCTAACAAACCAATTCATGTTCCATAGATCAAAGCATAAACTTTTCATCTACGGGGCTCAAATACACGATTGCATAGTAAGCTTGTTTAATGGAAAAACCATCAACCAAGATATGCATTAATATCAAGCTAGACATAACCAATTATCCACCTTATACTTTACACTGGGGGCAGAACATCTCCGCATGAAAAATAGCAAACACATTCTAAAACCAAGATATAACAACCCATTAACCCCGCAAGAATAGCTTGTTTAAACATTCTGAAAGTGTATAAAACCATTAAATTTAAACCATCTAAGTTGAGAGACTAATGTTAATACCGACTCAGACAAGATCAATCCTGATCAGCAGTGACCTAAACTAATGTAAAAGCCAATCAAATGGCTTGTAACCAAATTCAGGTGCAAGAGTTTGCCGTATTGTCAATGTTCTGATCATCCTAATCAACTTAACCCAAATAACACAGAAGTCTATCATTAAATACCATTAAGCTACAGGTCTTGAAGCCTAATCGAAAGCAGTAAGGTTGACACTCTTAACATCCATGCCAAAGTCATGCAGCAATCATGTTGAACTGGAATCTCGAAAGCTGCTGGGGAATGGTTGATATGACTGGTCCATATCTCTGTTTGACATTTCACTGCTGTTCGTTAGACGGAAGAACCAGAAGAGCAATAAAGCTAATTTATGACCCCAAAAAAAAGTAGAAACTGTTGCAATATATAAGCGGCAAAACAACTGTTTACAATTTCATTAAATGCAATCCAGAGGCAAGGAAAAAGGAAACTTAAGCAATTGAGGCAATAAACTAGGCCTTTAAGAGCATACATAATTTCAGAGAAGAAACATATGATCTGCCAAGGGTAATTTGCCACCTAGGAAGCACGGACATGGACACAAGATAGAGGTACAACACAGTTCAAACATGCTGACATGTTAATTTCCAAAAAATTAGGACATCACATGGCAAGGATACGGGAATTAAAAAATAATAAAAATATATAATTTTACTAGTTTTTATTCGAGAATGAAATATGACTGATATACACTAATACTCTTTCAAAATATATATCACATTTATTCCTAGAAAATATTGCTATTATAAATTTCAAGGTTATTTTATAAATGTATTGGATATAATAAATAAATTTGGCCAATAATATTATAAGCCCAAACGTTATTACCCAATAATTTTAAGCCATCCAATCAAAAACCAATCTGATCCAGCCCATATTATACCCAACTTCCACCCATTATTCTTTCTTCCTAAGGCGGCTGGAGTTGCCTGATTGAACAAAACAGCCGCTCATCTCCTTCCACTTCTTCCATGCAATATCTTCTTTCCAACTTTTTACCATTATATGGAGTCTCATCCACATAGATCAGCTCCATCTAAGGTAAAAAAAAAAAAAAGAGGAAGATGACTTTGTTCTCAATGTTTCACCGTATTTTATCCATTGAGGGTTTCATTAATTTCTCTTAGAGGCCATGGGCTTTATGATACTGTTTGAACAAGAATTTGGGCAAAAAAAAAAAATCCCCCATCCCATGTCCATCAATGTCAGAACTTCTCTAGGCCATGTCTTTGATCGTGTCCCTTTTCTTTTGCAGTGTCCCTACATGTCCAACATGAATTTGCTCCATTGCAGCATATCCATGTTGGACACTCATATGATATAGGTACAAGATGGGGGAAGCCATATCCGTGCTTCATAGTTTGCCAGACCACAGTTCATTCTCCATTTCCCCTTTACCAACCTTTTGAAATCTTGAAATCCCAAGACATATTAACTCAAATATAAAAATAATAATAAGAAGAACTAAAGGTATAGAAAATCACAAAACTCGCATAATAAATCAAGTTGAGGAATGGGTTGAGAATAGGTATACTCCATACCTGAACATTATCATAAAGCTCAAACAATGGTACAGCGAGAAGTTTCAAATTCTTTGGCACTGCAAAATACTCCTTCTCAGACAAGTGAACAAGGAAAAGCTTCTTGCACTCCTGCAATATTAATAATAGTGGAGGTTGAGAAAGGATAGCATAGCTCACAAATAGCCACATGAAGTAACAATAAGATTAAAAATAATGGCACACTACCTTGGGTTTTGTGATGTGGGGGGGACAATATGGATACATTATGGTCTCAAAGTTAGGCCTCCACCAGATGGCCACAATATCACCAATCTGCAAAGATATTAATAACAGAATTAAGCATTAAAATAAACAGAACCCAAACTATATCACTGCAAAGCTCACAGGAAAATGTGAGGAAAATGTAAGATAATCATGACAGATGTATACCTGCCAGCCTGGCACAAGAGCAGGTGAATTAGCTCCGAGCTTGCTGGTCAGCTTCCTTTTCAAACCCTCAATCTCTGCAGGCAAAAAAAGAAGAGCATAGGTGTTACAACTGGCATAGAATCTCCAAAATAGCATAGTAGAGAAGACATATGGAGAAAGATCGACATTATGATGTAGAAGGAAAAAGGTGAAAAGTAAGATGATACCATTCTCTCCGGGCTTCAGACGCCCACCAGGAAGTTTGCAGAATGTGTTCCCAATTTGCAGAAGAAGAATGTGAGGATGGTTATGTTCTTGGACCTGTATGAGAAAATAATATAAGCAATTGAAGAACAAGCATTAAAATGGTCATCTTAGAACCATTATGTTGTAAACCACACAACGATTATAGTAATTGGAAAATTATAGACAAAGGAGAAAGTAGCAAAATTACAAGACCAACTCATAATGCAAAATGCTAATTCTTTTAGATATTACCATAGGGTATCATAAAGACACAAAAATATAAAAGTTTTGTGCCTCTAAAATGGATTCCTTCATGTAATAGGATGTAATTCCTCTATCCTTGATGCATGATTTCCTCTAATACATGTAAGATGTGGATGCAAATTTCAGCCAGCTTGACTATTGCGGTATGTCGGCACATTTATAAGCTAGAGACCCCTGAGATGCTAAATTACCACCATTTCTATGATAAAAAATGAGCAATGGCACAGCTACATAAGTATGAATCAAGCTGAGATTTTGAAGCAGCATTGGTAAAAATCTGATAAAGATAACAAGCCTTTTCCTTCTTTGTTAAACCAATAATAACGGCTTAAATTGAGAAATATGAGTTAGGCTATATCATACATTTGACTGACCTTTTCTCTTTCTGAATGGCTTCAATTTATTATTTAACCAAATGTGGAACAAGTAGACCTCTAGCACTTTACATCTCCAAATATAGTAGTTTCAAATTCCCACATGCCAAAATTTTAGAGTTATTATCTCATAATAATTTCAAATTTTACAACGTATCTAATATTTCCTCCACCGAAAATGAACAAGAACAGTCTGCCAAAAAATGCATTTATCATAACAATGAAAGATATTGTTATGAGAAAAATAACCACAACTAGAGCATTAAGTCATTCTGAAGTTTCAATGCAATGAATCTTTTACAAGAAACATCTATAAAAGCAGGCCACAGAGGATTATCATATAAATAATTCAAAATATAAACATTAGACCGTGACTGCATGACTACTGCGGGTAAAAAACCAAGATTGAAAAATATTACCATAAATTTTCATAAAGAAAACCAAGCATAAACATCACGAGGTAAATTCTGCTTGGTATATTATGTTATAATGGCTAACAGAGTCACATTAACATACCAGTAAAATCCCTTCAACGCTTGTCCTCATACCCTCTTTCATATAACTGCAATTCACAATCAAAAGAAGCAATTACAAACTTGAGCTTGTACAAAGTAAAGTTTCAACATGCCAGTTTTCACAGCAAAACCACAATATTACTTCAATGGGATCCTTTAGACTGGTATGAATTGGCCTTGTTGGGTTTTGCTTTGGATTTACAAAGAAAAAAAAATTAGCAAAGCTCCCCCCCCCAAAAAAAAGGGGGGAAATCGACACTTTTCCTTAATCTAAGACACAAGAAACAGAATCCAATCTCAGTTCAAATCTTACATTGTTTATCCATAACTTCGTTTTGATCTTACAATATCCCCTCAGTTCCCAATATGGCCTAACAAAATGATGAAACTACGGTTTTGAATCTCCCCCCATCTTTTCCATGTTTCTGGAACCCAACAACAAAGAGCACAGAGGTATCTTAGCCGCATTAAAATTAAAAAAAAAAAAAAGGTCGGATTCTCGAGAACCGAAAGGATATTAGGGTTTATCTAGGGTTTTCTAAAAAATCCTGCAAAACATATAATCAAATTAGAAAAGTAAAAAAAATGGAGAAAGTGATGAAAATTACTTGACTTTCATGCGAGCAAGGCGATCGGCGACGGACGTGTCCTTCTCCATCTTCGGCTCTTTGGTGCCAAAGGTGTAGCTCGAAAGTGGATACGTGTTCACCACCGTTGACGTTACCATCTCTCTCCTCTCCCAAAATTACTCCCCCGAAGTTGTATAAGCTTTAACGTTATTAGATTATCGAAACGTTTAAACGTTTCTCTTGCCGGTGGCCAAACAGAGACAGAAAGACAGAGGTCGGCAAAAGGAAAATGCCTTAAACCAAAACTGGGTGACTACAAATTTTAGTGCGTAATACATACATATATATATATATATTGCTAAAATACTTCAAGCCCAATAATTTTTCAAATGTCTCAAATAAGTTCTTTTAACGTCAATTACGATAGAAAAAATAAATAAAATTTAAGTTTAAATTTTAAGTGTTATTTGATTTAAATTTAAATTTGATTTGAGTTTGGATTTAAATTTAATTTGATTTGATTTAATTATTTTAACGTATTATTTAAATATATTTAAAATATTTTATTTTAATATTTACGAATTTTATAATTAAATTTAAATAAAAAACTTATTTTAATTTTTAAATTATGATTTAAGCTGATTTAACTCAAATTATAAAAATCAAAACTCAAATTCAATTATGACCTAATCAAATCTTTTGGATCGAACACATTACATGATCTTTAAAGATATAATCAAGACTAATATTATAAGGAAAAATAATTTTGCTTTAAAACAACAATTAACTTTGCATTTAAACCCAAATAAATAACCTAAAGTAAACTTTTGATTTGAAAAATAAATAAGGCTTTAAGTAAATTTTGTTAAAATATATTTGAAATTTTTTCATTTCAAAGCCAAATAACAATTTGCACTTAACAAATTTTTTTTGGATAAAAAATATTATTGGCACATAATAATCATTTTGTTACTCACTTCATAATTGTGCTTGAAACTTAGACCATTAGGCTCAAGCTTTGCCCGATGAAAAAGAAACATTAACCTAGCCAGACTCCGAGGACTGTCATCAAAGGCCCAATTCGACTTCAATTTTTCGGCTCGGCTGGTCTAACTGTTGTTTTGTGGAAACTTTGTTGATCGTAGATTATTCGGTTTAGTTAAAAAACCTTAAATTAACATAGTATTCGATAAATAACTTATAAATAATTTATTTTTATTTATTCTTTAAGTTAAATAAATAAATATGAATAAAATTTTAAGATTTATTTATTAAATAAATTAAAAATAAATATAATATATTAAGTTTATTTATATTCAGAAATAAATTATATCCCTGTCACTAGGTGTGATCTCTTTGAGGAGATAGACATTTTATGATAGTTTGATAATTTTAATCTCATTAAAAAGATAATTTTAATTATTATATAATTTCTACTCGCTCAGAGTTTTAAATCAAGTAGAGCTCCTATCATGGCTTATATAAAGAGGTAACATCAACACTCATAAGGTACGAGTTATTATAATTCCTTCATTCTCTTTTCATTCTTCATTCATAGTATCTTTTAATAATTTAAGCATTGTAGTGTTCTCTTGGATTCCAACTTAAGGCCTCTTTCATCTTTACTGTTTTGCATGCTTCTTCACAACATTTCCATTATTGCATCAACAATGGCACCGTTTGTGAGAATCGACAAATCAGAAGCTTATAGTCAAAATTTCATTTAGGCATATAAACAAGTCACTTTGAGTCATTTGACTTACATAGTAAGTATATAAACAAGTAACTCTGAGTCATTTGACTTACATAATATGTATATAAACAAGTAATCTGTCTACTTATTTGACTTACGTAGTGGTAATCTGTCTACTTAATCTACGACTTACGTCATGACAAACTTGTCCACTCAATCTACGACTTATATAGTAGTAACTCGACCACTCGATTTATGACATAACTTGCCTACTCGACCGACACAATCCATACCCTTGTCTGGGAGGCTAGTGTTAGGGCAAGACAATAATCTTGCATCAATTAGCCATGGATATGGACCATGGCTTATAAAGCAAAAACCACCCTTTCTCTATTGAGGTACATTTTCTCAAAAGATAAAACTGTGAAGAGAGTCTGCATATTGCTCTAAAGCGGACAATACCTAATGTTGGGCACTATCCGATAGTCCTTGCATCAATACATTTAAAACTTGTTTATTGTTCGGTTATAAGATAATTAATACAATTAATATCATTATTTGTGTTTTTATTTATTTACGATATAATTAATAATATTAACGTTTTATTATTTTATATTTAAAACTAATAAATATATTTGTTTATTTGTTTAAATTTATTTAGATTTTTTTTATTTGTTGCTAATGAATATATTTTTAATTGTTCATGAACATATTCAATATATGATCATATTTTGTTCAATTAGTGTTCGCAGATAAAGTTTATTTAATTTAAAAGAAC
>JBBYHL010000005.1:18709111-18720283 GCA_038381835.1 Adansonia madagascariensis
AAAATATTTTATATATATATAAATTAAAAATATTTAAACTTCGATAAATCCGAAACGGTACACTAAAATATACTGATATCAATATATATCTATATCAAAATAAAAATAATACGTCTATCGATACAGTATTGATTACCTTGATTTTAACCCTAATTCAAGGCTACAGATCATGCTCGACCCGCGGTTAGAGTCAACCATGAACCCTCTACTTAAAAACCGGCGCCAAACGAGGTTGCTACCTGCCGCCAATTCCCCACATATCAAATTGAAATTCTGTCCAAGTAAATGTTCCCCATTTTTCTTCTACACAGAAGAATTCAATCTGTTTATTACTTATCAACTGTTCCAACTGTCGTTTTTGCAGAGTAAAAGTAAGAAAAGAAAAGAATGCAGATCCAGGTCAAGTGCAGCTGTGGAGCAGAGAAGTGCCCTGAGTGGGCAATAATCGAATTGCAAGGCGTGGTTGAAGTGCAGCACCCTTCCTTCCAACATTCTCTCCAAAACCTCCAAATCGGCCAGCTCTGCCTCCCTTCTTCCCAGGTTCCTTTTCTGTTTTCGCTTTAGATTTATTATACAGTAATAATACTAATTAAAAAGAAAAAAAATCTATTTAAGAGGTCTTAGTGTTTTACCAAAAAAAAATTGTGCAGGAGAATTATACTTTCACGATTGGGTATCATGAACTAACAGGGTCGAAAGTGGCCCTGAAGAAACCCATGTTGGTGCTGAAGAAAATCAAGTGCATGGACGTCGACCAAAGTGACGACGAGGCTGCTTCTTCATCGAGGGTGGAGCTCGATGTTGTTGGAATTATTCGCCACAAAATTTTGTTCAAGACGAGGCCTAAGGCCCTAATGTCTGGAATGCTTTTTCTGTTTCTTGGCTAAGATTCTAGTAAGCTTTTTCCAACATTTTTCATTTTAAACTTGTCAACTTAATTTCTGAAAAATTTTAAGCTTTTTCACCATTTACAGTTAAAGGTGGAAACGAAAACCGTAAAAAAAAAAAAAAAAAAAAAAAGAACATAGATTACCTAGCTAAGCATGGATTTCTTGTTGACATAATGTTGTATTATGTCTTTTTACGGAATTCTGAAGAAAACTATGTGATCTCAAGTAAAATTTATCATTTATCAACTATAGTTGTTCTCGATGGAATCAAATCTAAAGTTTAATCAAATTGGTTCATGCAATTGATATTCAGTAAGTTTAGAGTTTAAATCTTAAGAGTTTTGATCTTTATGGTAAAATAAATGTTGTAAGGAAGAGTAGAAAGGCGGGGACTGCAAATCCCTTATTCCCCGGTTCAAATCCAGATGTCGCCCGATCAAAGAAGAAACTCGAATTCCTAATACCTAAGATTCAAGGCAGTACTAGAGTAGTGGAAGGGAATTAGTAAATCTTGATATGGTAGCCCCTTCCTAGGGGCTACTAAGGGAGTCTTGAATTATATTGGATAATGGTTGTATCTAGTTAACTAATGAATGGTCGTAGAAGGGTTGGAAGATATTTTGTATATAGGCTGACAAAAGTCTCTTGAGTGTTCAGACATCCAATTAATATTGGATTGGATGGATAATTGGCTTTTACTTAATGAGAGACATCAAAAGAAAGAATAAGTCTTATTATTGCTACTATTGCTACGCGTGAGTAACATTCTTTTGATACCTTCAAAAGTCCTACTGCGTGTTTTGCTTTTGCTTAATGATTCTCCATTTTACTAGAAATCATATAAGAATCTGTGGCCCTTGTTTGTGTTCTTTTGCTGGTCTTAGGATGCATGACCTTCTTTATAGTTTATAGCTTAGCTGTATAATACAGGGAGAAGTCTAACACCTACTTTCCCCTGCCGACGTTTGTTGATTTGAACAGGACCGCAGCCATTGCTAAAGGCTGATGCTGCTGGTGCTGCCGCACAAAAGCAATCAGCATGAAATCCATGGATGGTACTCTGAACAAACAATTACAGCAGCTTAAGAGTCTTAAGAAGTGAAACTGATTGTTGGGATATCGGAATGGACTCAAGTCAGTTAAACTGTGTCCTTGGTGCTTCTATTCTATAAATGTTCCTAAATGCTGTCTTTTGCCCTTTTGATCCATGTTTGTTGTAATTTTCTTGCTTTAAGAAAGGTGTTATTTAAGTCTAAAGATGATGCTTGAAAGCAAATTGCTTGAATTTATTCCTGAAAAATTTTACGAGCGAGCAGAAAAAGCTAATCCCAAAAATTAGGGAATGATTGATTAACCAGCAGAATAATTTGCTCTAACAAGTTGAATAATTTGCTCTAACAAGTTGGTTAATAGTTAGCATAGGCCTCATTCTTGGAGTCACAGGTTATTTCCTTGGTTTTGCCCGATTATCAGGTTGGTGCTGCATGCAAACCAAGTAGTCCATATCACAACATATCATATTGATAAACGTATCATTTTTGTTTGTACGTATCAATATTAAAATTTTTAGACTTACCGTTCCATATTTATTAGTATTTTTCATATATATATATATATATATTTACAATCCATTTTTCAAAATTTTTGATAAGATATATATTAAATATGCATGCAAGCGTACTTTTATTTAATACATATATTTATATAAAAATATAAAATTATAAATCGTTAATATCTAAAATTTTAAACATTAAATAATAAATATAAGAATATTCAATGAAATATAATAAATTATTATTAATTAGATTCACTAAATTTAATAAACATGTTTTATTTTTAAATGTAGTTATAAAAAAAATAACAATAACCAAGATAAAAACCATTTGGACGAAAAGCAAACCAAGAGGAATCTTGCTATGTAACTTATAAGAACTCCTTCAAATTGGGTTCTTCATATAAAATAGCATCTTTTACGATTAGTTTGAATGAGAATTGAGAAGCCATTTCAATGGCGACAACTTGCAAGACATTAGCATCATCTGAATTTCACACATTATCAAAACAAGAAAAAGGCATAACTTGGCAGAATTTGGAAAAAAATTGCTTGACTTTTAATCAACTATGATATCTAATGTGAACCCTGATTTTATTTACAGAAGCTACAAAAGCAGGGTAAAGTAACTGTAACCTGGCATCTTTCCCCTCTTCTACACTCTAAGTAGGACCAGTTACACCTGCACGATTTCTCAACATTTCAGTTCTCTTGCTTCTCTCCATTGCATCCACTAGCCACTCCACACCTTCTTTAATCCCCATCCTGCAGTTAAAAAAAAAAAACTGTATTGTAAATTTATGGTGAACTGGACGGTCATGATGACTGTACAATACTCCATGTACAAACTCTACGTCAATAATACATAATGAATGCAGGATTCTTACGGCATCCCGGCAGACAAATGGAGCTCAAACTTGAAGGAGACAAGCTTTTATAAATAAACGAACTTACCCATCAAACGCAGAAACAGCCTCAAACCTGTAAACCCTTTCATCCAATTTTTTAAGATCTAGATATCGGGCAAGTTCTTCAGCTGATACAGCTTCCGAAAGATCCTGTACCAAAGCACAAAAGAGAGACTATAGTCTACCCAAATTCAAAAGAGAAAATTGAAGAAAATCTTGACCAAATGAGAGGAAAAGAAATGAAAATCATATTGTTTTACCGTTATATCTTTGTAAATTGAGATAAAATTTGAAAAATGATGGATAATCTTCATAAACATGCACATTTAAGTAACATCTCTCTCATTTTCTCTCTTCTTGTCATTCCAATTTGGATTGATTTGTTTTTATGCATAAAAATGGAAAATAGCCATCTTTCCTATTTTCTTTCATCTCACTTCTCTTTCACACCAAGCACACTCAAATTTAATTTTCTTTCCACTTTTCCGCCCTCTTCTATCCATCCTTTCAACTTTTCACTGTACCAAACACACCCTAAGGCTGACAAGAAACCAAATGTTTCCAAGTCCAAAATGCCACAGATAAGGCACTAAACGCAGACATAATTAGGATGACAAGAATTCTGATAGAAGCTTTAAAGAAACAGGGAAAGAATTCTCATTGTCAACTTTAAAAATAAATAACTAGGATTTTGGGATTTGGGATTAAGGACTAAGGGTACCTGCTTGTTCGCTAAAATCAAGAGAGGGGCTCCCTGCAGATCCTCATGTCTAAGAACTTTCTCTGGACAAAAAGTAAAAGGTATTAGTAAGCTATTGTATCGCTATCACAAAACCTCTCCAGCAATGTTGTCAAGGCAAGTGCCTAGACATGCCTAGACATTACGCCTTAGTGCAAGACAACAAATGTGCTTCAAACCCTTTTAGGAGAGGCATTATTTATAAAATTGTGGTCAATACCAGCATAACCCCATATCCTTAAACAATTAGATATTACTTACCAAGTGCAGATTTTGAATCTTCAAAACGTAAAGGGCAAGCAGCATCTATTACGAACATCACAGCATGTGCTTCTTCATAGTATTTCTCCCAAATAGAGCGAAGACCAGGCTGGAAAGAAAGGAAAGAGGATAAATTTATATCACATCTTGAGCTTGCTTTGGACATACGTATCGCATGACTGAAAATATAAAATAAAAAACGCCAAGCTTTTAGCATCAAACACTGTAACTGCATATTGCCAGTTTATCACCCTTGAATACATTTCAATAAAAGCGGAGCAAAGTGCTTTGAGAAGTTCTAGTAAATACATTGCAGCGAAACTAGTGAATAGAGTGAAAGCTTTTGATTGGACAAAACTCAGAAGTAGCATTCAAAAAGCATGAGTAATATGCGCATTCAAATCAAAATACTAAATAATTAATTAACTATCTATTGTGTTATTTACATATGCATTCTGCTTACCTGGCCTCCCAGGTCCCAGAACACAAGTTTTGCATTTAAAACTTCAACCCGACCAATATTAAGCCCCACCGTCGGAACAATTCGATCAGGTGGTAGGCCTTCCAAGTTTGAGTATAAGGATTTCAATTTCTCCAACAAAGTCTAATTCAGAACAAAAATAATCAGCACTGAAGCTTTTAGCAAATAGTTCAATATAAATGAAGCCTATGACAGTTATTAAAACCCAAGAAATGAGTTTAGAGTCATCACTGTTTTCCCAGCCTTGTCGATTCCGAGAATGAGTACATGAAACTCCGTCTTACTAAATAGGTACTTCCAAAGTCCATAAAAGAGTGAGAACATCTCTGTCTTGTTTACTCCAAAATATTACTTGTTCCTTCCAACCTTCACCACAGAAATTAAATGTCACCTATTCTCATAATTTACAGTCCCAACTCCCGTTTCCTGAAAATAGAAGTGCGTCAACATTACAAGGCAAACAAGAATTAATTAAAAGATCAAAGATAGTGAGTCAAATACAAATAAATCAGTCTAGTCAAGTCCTATAAAGTTTGTTCAAAGTACTAGTTTTCATTGCTTAAGTTATTTCAGCAACAACTCTTATAATTTATCAAAGTTAGAAATAGCCTGCAAAATCATTTCAGAAGCGTGTTCTCCAGCAAATTATCAACAATAAAACAACTTTTGCTTCTTTTTCAGCTTTTTCCTACTATTCAATCTAACTTCTCAAGATGCAAACATTCAACATTCACTGTTTCCTTCCAAACAATTAACGTGCGAAATCCAGTCAAATCAACAAATAAAATGCACCAGAAACCACGAATTGGATCGCTTCAAAAACCTACCTTTCAATCTGTGAGGAAATCAAAATCAAATTTGACAACAACGATGAATGAACTAGATCCAATCAATCAATGGAAAGATAAAGCTGAGATCTAATCTCAAAGGACAAAAAAATGAATCGAGTGTATAGAAGAAGTATGAAAAAATCGAAGAAAACTAACTGCTTCGAAAGATTAAAAAAATCCATGACAAGAACTGCCAGATCGAGAGTGAAAAAAGTTGTCACATATTTAGGTATAAGAAAAAAAAAAAAAAAAGAAAGAACGACAACTTAGATCCAAAGAAAGATACAATAAAACAAATAGAATTTGAAAGAAATATGAGAAGAAATCCTTACATTCGATGGAATTTAATTGCACGATTCTGCTTACTCCTGCCGTTGAGCCCTGTAATAATAATAATAATAATAATAATAATACGAGCTTCTGCTTCTAATTTCCAACGAAATCCTCCTTTCTGTTTTCCTCTGCCTTTTTTTCTTTGGGGGGGGGGGGGTGGGGGAGTGGGTTCCCCCAGTGCCGTAATATTTATATTCCAGTGTTGCCCTTGGGCCACGTTAGTGGTCCCCAAGTTCCTTACGTGGCAAGATCTAAGAGGAACGTTAAAACTTAACATTCTGGCGTCAACGTAAAAGTCAAATAAACCCAAGTTGACGGTAACTCCATTGCAATCCGGATTCAGCCGGTAATTGGAAATAGAGAATAGGACAGAATTGGCAAAAAGAAATAATAAAAAGTGAGGAAATTAGAAAAATTAAAAACACAAAAAAAAAAAAAAAAACACATTTTCGCCGAGCGCTTGCAGTCAGGACGAGTGATCAGAAGGTACGAATTTTTTTTTTTCTCTTGAATTCCTTTTCGCGTTTTCCCTTTTTCCATGTATTTAAAATTCGTTTTCTGAAAAGAGAAAAAGAAATGAAAAATGAAAAATAAAGACAGTGCCAAATCGATGTGGGAAATTTAGCATGGTTAAAAAATGTCCTTGCTGCCTCTCTAATCGTAGTAACCACACCTTACCCACAGCACACATCTTTTCTCCATTTGTCCACTTTCTTTTGTGAATGATAAAATAAACGGTTGAAGGGCGCGGTAGCCCTGGAACCCTACACCATGGACACTGGTATTGGTAACGCTTCAATGGCAAGTCTAGCCTCACAAATATGCAACCATATAGCTTCCATCTTCTCCAAACCTAATACCCACCCATCAGCCTTAGACCTGATGGTAACAGAGTTGAACTCCATAGCCTCCCAAAAGGGTCGCGTCTTTCTTTATGGAGTAGGCCGAGAAGGTCTAATGATGAAGGCCCTGTGCATGCGCCTGGCTCATCTGGGTCTTTCTGCTCACTTAGTCTTCGATATGACCACTCCGCCAATTACTTCCAAAGACCTTCTCATAGCCTCAGCCGGCCCTGGAGGATTCTCCACTGTTGATGCCATATGCTCGGTGGCACGATCCCATGGTGGCAGAGTTTTGCTGCTGACTGCCCAGCCTGAGACGGGATCCTGTGTGAAGCATGCAGATGTGGTGGCGTATATAGCAGCACAGACAATGGCAGATGATGAGCATGAGGATGGTGGTGGGGAGAAATCAAGAACTTTGCTGCCTATGGGGAGTGTTTACGAAGGGGCCATGTTTGTGTTGTTCGAGATGGTGGTGTACAAGTTGGGTGAGGCTTTGGGAGAGAGCCCCGAGGCTATCCGATCTCGACATACCAATCTCGAGTGACAAAAATCCTGGTAGATAAAGGTACTTTGTCTGAATCTCCAACCTTTCCTCTGATTGTGTTCCTGTGTCTGAAACTTAAAAATTACCCGAGAAAAGCAAATGAAATCCTAGGTTGTTTTTCATTTTCTCTTCGGCAAAACTTGAATCAATTGAAGGTTATAATCATATTAGTACTTAATTTAGTATACGTTGCCTGGTCTGAAACTTAAAAGCAGTCAGTTAAGATTATTGCAACTTGCTTTCATGAATGGTTGTGGAGTCCAACTTGGGAGTTATAACATTACATCTGTCAATGATCATAAAAAAAAAAAACTTATGATAATTAATAAAATTACCAATATATCAGTGCAGTTCTACTTACCATCCAATATAATGAATAAAAACTAGGTTGTTAATAAATACTCAATTCTCAAGTTAATAATTTTGTTGTTATAAAATTTAAATAAGCTCATTTGTTTATTCTTTGGTATGGGTATCTATGGTGATGGAATTCGTATTTGGATGATATCTTAGCTTTCTGACCGTCCACAAAAATACCTAAGAAGTCTTCGCTTGCCAATTTCTGTTTCATTTACAAATATTCTGGGAACATGTTTCGATGTTTCGATGCTCGAGTCGATTGTCTCGATTTTGATCTTCTTCTTTTTTTTTTTTTCTAAAAAGAATCTAAACTAGGTTGTGTCTGGGGTTTCTATAGCAGGTAGCAGAGTAAGATATGCCCTACCGTCAAACTTGACTCTTCATTAGACATCTCAGATTCCCTACACCCCAAATATTATATTTCTTCCTTGAGGCAAAAACAGTTATAGTAGTTGTTAAAACTTTAATAGTTGTAAAATACCAATGTTCCTGAGGCTATTAAAATTCAAACTTTGATCAACAATCCTGTCTGATCAAAAGCTTAGTAAATATATTGATTGCTGCTGTCCTAAGCAACTTCTTTCCACTTAAGATCCAGTTAAGACATTCATAGGAGTCTCACCCTCAAGCAAACCCTAGGAAGCTTCTGTTGGGGAATAAGAGTGCTTTTGTTGGGCTTTGGGTGTTACGAAGGTTTAAAATTTAGCCTCTTAGAAATATTATCAATTGCCAATTTCATTGTGGAAATTGGACTATGAGGCAGTGGTTATTCTATAATTAATTTATCAGAAAGGGTGTGGAATGCAGATAGATTTTATCCCTTAAGCACAATGTTAAATTTTAAGATGGATTTTTAATCTAAAATTAATTGGCAATAGGTGGAGAGGCTGCCTTTGTTATTTTTATGTGCCGGGGATACTCCCAATTTAACATATATGTGATTTTTTTTTTTTTCATCTCCACTTCTATATGTACTGTCATGTTAGGGGATAACAGACCTATCATGTGACCTAAACTTCACATTTTGAAATAACGGACCTACCTTTTGGCATGAACTTCACATTGTAGCAATAAAAACCTATCACAGAGTATAACAAATAGGGCAGCACTTGCTTTGATACCATGTTTCAATGTTCCTAGAATAGAAAATTGAATCTTCAATATATGACAAACCAAAAATCTGTACAGCCATATATATAATCTAGTTAAAAACTGATTCTTCCCTATCTAAGGAAAGAATCAAAAGCAAAATAACTATTCCTAATATCCTTCCTATTCTACAAATGTGATTTAATAACCAAAAATTTATTAAGTAATCAGATCCTCAATTTTTAAAATCTGTCTAAATCTTCCAACACTCCTTCGCAAGCTGGTTAGAAGATATCTTCCATGCCCGGCTTGCAAGTCAAACAATCAAACCATCCCTTGTTGATTTGCTTTGTGACAACATCTGCTAATTGTTATTGAGTTAGGATATATGGCAAATTTATACGTCCTTCCTCTAGCTTTTCTTTGATGAAGTGCTGCTCTACTTCAATGTGCTTTGTCCTGTCATGTTGAACCTAGTTATGAGCTAGATCGATAGCAGCTTTGTTTTCACAGTAAGTCTCATAGTTGGAGAGTTAAAAACCTTTAGCTATGTTGCTTCAACTCGTCATTTTTCTTGAAATATCCATGTTAGAAACTCATGTCCAACACATATTTGGATGTGGGTATGGGAATGTGACCCTCTAAGGATCTTCCAAATTCATGGAAAAACTTAGAAAATTTTTATTATACCTGTATTGGATACATACTCATTTCTGACACTCACACCTATGTCCATGACATTTAGGTCTGAGCAATTTCTCAAATCATAACAATTTGCATATTCCAAGATCTGTTGCTAAAAATTCAGCTTCTGTGCTACTCTGAACTACCAGATTCTGTTTTTTGCTTATCCAAGTTACTAAATTTCCTTTCACAGAGGTAAACTAGCCTGAAGTAGATCTTTGTCCATTTTTATTGCCACCCCATTTAGCATTATTGTACCCTTCAATCTGTAGACGGCCATGATCTTTAAATAGTAACCCTCTACCAAGTGTACCCTTCAGGTATTTAAGGATTCTATGCACTGCCTCTAAGTAACTGACCCTTGGAGAGTGCATGAATTGACTAACCATGCCAACTGTCGATATTAGGTCATGTGTGAGAGAGGTAGATGATCCTCCTAACTAGCCTTCAATATTGTTTGTTCATTAGATCTTCATTTTCATCCATCCACAATTCAGTGCTAACTTCCATTGAAGTTTGAACTCGTTTGCTTCTAAGAAAACCTGTCTCCTTGGGCAAATCAAGGATATATTTAATTTGGGAAGCAAAGATTTCTTCTTAGGATCGAGCAACCTCCATACCAAGTAAGCATTTTAATGGCCCGAGTTCTTTCTTTCAAATTCCAGGGCCAAAATCTTCTTGAATCTCTCCAGCTCACTATCATCATCACCCATCAATATTATGTCATCAACATAAACAATAAGACTAGTCAACTTTCCTTCACTAGAGTATTTTGTGATGATACCGATGCCCTCTAATTGCCCCAGTAAAGCAATCAAACCAAGCCTTTGGTGATTGTTCAAGTCCATACAGGGACCTCTTTAGCTTACAAACTTTTATCATGGCCATAGACCCTCTCAAAACCAGGTGGCTGTTCCATGAATACTTCTTCGAATTCTCCTTCACGAAGTCATTCTTGAGATCTAGATGCTGAATAGGCCATTTTTTTATAGCTGCAAGTGACAACCAGACCCTGGTTGTATTCGTTTTTGCTACAGAGCAAAAGTTTCTTGATAATCAATCCCACAAGAATGGGTAAGTATAACCTTTTTAGATCTTTCAATATTACCATCTGCTCTATATTTCAAAGCAAACAACACTTGCAGCCCACATTTTTCTAATCATTCGGCACTATCACAATCTCCCGTGTCTTATTTTTGTCAGGAGCCCTTAATTCTTCCAAAACTGCTGCCTTGCACTCATTTTCTCATCCATTGCTTCCTTTGTAGTTCAAGGAATACTGATACTAGATATATTGGTGGTAAAAGCTTATATATAACTAGGAAAACTTTTTTCCCCGTAAAATTCATATGTTAAAGTGAGTAATTTAGTCCCCAAAAGATTTTTTTTTTTTTTTGGATAGAACCCAACAAAATTAAATACATAGCAAAAGAAAATATGGGGACTTCATTTTTTTTTTCTTTGTAAATTATGAATAAGCCTGCCTACGGCATTAAGTATACAAATAATAAATGTGAAAAAGTCAAAACTAAAAAGTAAGTAATAACAATTCAGACAATTAATAATATGATTAACTGTCTCACTATTTGAGAATTTATTATTTTTTAATAAACCGAATTAGTGTACTGTGTGTTTGAGTTTAGACTTTAAATTCTG
>JBBYHL010000005.1:18731712-18746932 GCA_038381835.1 Adansonia madagascariensis
AAATTAATAGATAATTAAAAAATTATTTTATTACATGAAAATAAAATTTATTATTATATTACTTTATTATATTAAATAAAAAATCATTTCAAAACTTTTAAATAAAAAAATAAATGACAAATATTTTCACTTAATTCTCATAATTTGAAGACAGAAACAGAAAAAAGGAAAAAGTGAGGCATAATTGAAAAAAAAAAAAAATAGTGTGATGGGAGCTGATAAAGTTGCTAAACAAAGGTGTGGCACTGGGAAAGAGACAGATCCATTGCACCATCTGCTCTTTTTGGTGCCTCCATTGAATTTTTTTTTTTTTGACAAGCGTTGATAATAAATTAATTTTGACATTAAGCAATTAATTAATTGAACATATAATAGAATTATAATAACAGAGCATCAATCTGGGGCAAAGAATAAGAGCAGAACATGTATGTTCCATCCAAACATCGTCATCTTTAGTGTGATTGGATCCGATGATTGGTTCAATCGCGTTGAAAAATCCCCAGAGACATACTCAATGCATATGATCCTTTAGTTCATGGATGCCTTCTGGAACTATACGCCATATATTATTTTAATATCATTTGCGCCGGCGACAAAATTTATTGAAAGAAATCATATTATATTATATATCCCTCCGAATCATTCATAGTCAAGGATGAAATCGCAAGGAATGACGTACGTTCAATGTTCAGTCAAAGAAAATCGAAAGCAAATTGAAGTATTGATGTGGTCTCACAGATTTTGAAAATCATGAAAGCAGGGCAAACGACACTATAAGTTAGCAGTCTCCGAAAGATACCTCGTAGGCCCAAAATCAGCTTTTAAGCAATGAAGTCTCACCGTTTTTCGATGTTGCCTCTTCTTTTTGCTGCTCTCTTCTCATTGACGTGGGCAACTTCGCCTCATCAGGATTTTCTTCGTTGCCTTTCCCTTCGTTCAGATCAATCTTCTTCCATTTCTAGAGTAATCTATACACCAAATAATTCTTCATATTTATCGATTTTGGACTCTAGAATAAAGAATCTTAGGTTCTTAACACCAGATACCCCCAAACCCTTGGTCATTGTAACGCCATTGAACACATCCCATATTCAAGCAACAATTTACTGTGCAAGAAAACATGGGCTCCAAATTAGAACTAGAAGTGGAGGGCATGATTTTGAAGGCCTTTCTTATGTTTCTGAAGTTCCGTTTGTCATCGTTGACTTGGTTAATTTTCGATCGGTTGATGTTGATGTTGAAAATAAAGTTGCATGGGTTCAATCGGGTGCAATTCTTGGTGAACTTTATTACAGGATTGCTGAAAAAAGTAGAACTCTTGCCTTTCCAGCGGGTACTTGCCACACTGTGGGTATCGGCGGATACTTTTCCGGAGGAGGTTATGGTTTATTGTTTCGAAAATACGGTCTTGCTGCTGATAACATAATCGATGCTCAACTCATTGATGTTAATGGAAGAATTCTTGATAGAAACTCCATGGGGGAAGATTTGTTTTGGGCAATCAGAGGAGGTGGAGGTGGCAGCTTCGGAATTGTCCTCGCATGGAAGCTAAACTTGGTTCCCGTTCCACCAACTGTGACTGTATTCACCGTTAGCAGGACCCTGGAACAAAACGCGATCGAACTTATTCACCGTTGGCAATATGTTGCACCTAAGCTTCCTCATGGAATGTACTTTGCTGTTTCTCTGAATCAAGTCAATTCCAGTCAAGCTGGGAAGAAAATAGTGCTAGCTTCCTTTATTGCATTTTATCTTGGTGGCATTGACGAGCTTGTTCCATTAATGCATGAGAGGTTTCCCGAGCTTGGACTAGTAAAAGAAGATTGCCTTGAGATGAGTTGGATTGAATCTATTCTTTACCAGGGCCAAATTCGAAATGCATCCTTGGAGACTTTGCTTGACAGGAATTATCAGTCTCCTCTTACTCAGCCTTCCTTCAAAGCGAAATCCGACTATGTGAAGGAACCCATCCCTGAAATTGGATTGAGGGGCTTATGGTCAAGATTTTCCGACAAAGAAGCAGAAGCTGGTGTCATCGGCTTTTTTGCTTACGGAGGGAAAATGGATGAGATTCCCGAGTCCGCCACTCCATTTCCACATAGAGCTGGCAATTTGTACAAAATCTTATATAATGTGGGTTGGCAAGAACAAGACAACATAAACTCTGGAAGGTACATAACTTGGATTAGAAGACTTTATAGTTACATGAGCCCTTTTGTTTCAAGATCTCCACGGGAAGCATATATAAATTATAGAGATCTTGACATTGGAACTAACAATATTAAAGGTAACACAAGTTATGCACAAGGAAGCATTTGGGGTCGAAAATATTTCAAGAATAACTTTGATAGATTGGTGCATGTAAAAACGAAGATTGATCCGAAGAATTTCTTCAGGCATGAACAGAGCATCCCTCCTCTTACTTCATCAGGGAAGAAATGATCGCTCACTGAGCATAAACTTGGCAATAAAGCCTTTAGAAAAGGGCAGTGAAAGGTTTAAATACAAATTATATTGCAAAATAAGGAGCTTCTGTGTTTCTTTCTTAGCTTTCTCGTGGAACTGCAATTATATATTCATATTATGGTTTTATATTTATTGTATCATAATTATGTTTAAAGTATTTTATATTTATATAAATTCTAATATTATTGCCAAGTCTTAGTCTACTATATTTTGTAGCAATAATTATCCGTTCTTCTATATAAGTTTGAGTTAGTTTTGTTCGAGCAATACGTTTCAGTATTTCTCTCTTTGAGGTAAGAAAAAAATGTTTCTTATATATGTATTTGATGCTCTAAAGTTTATCAAGTTAATGCATGTATGAATATGTTTTACTCCTATGAATTTAGCGTATAATCATTCAAACAAAGGCATAATAAAATTATAAAAGTCGTTGTGGAACTTTCACATGAAAGTAAAATCATTGACTAAAAATAAAGCTCCCGTAACCAATACTCAAAGGGTCCTAGTCCGTAAAAAAAGGTTAATATTTTGAATGACATCTTAACACCCACTTTCTTATTTATAAGTCAATGTTATGATTTAGATTAGATGGTTTCAACCTTATTAATGATTAATCTTGCAATGGTTTCAACTTTGTTTTCTTCAACATTTGGGCCCAAAAAAAAAAAAAAATGGAGAACGGAAAACATGGTAATATGGGTAAAAGGTCAAAGATAGCACCATCATCAAGTAAATGGTAAGGCTTATTTCCCTCATTTTGTTGTATGCACATGGACTTTGTTGAAACCAAATGGCGCATACATGCACTTTTTCTTTTTTTTTTTTTTTTTTAAGTGTTCGAAGAATAGTTAATCAACTTTGATGGCTTGTTGCGGGAGTCATAAAGTGTCAAAAACTTTACTAATGACTTCTGAAAAATTAATCAAAAAAATATTTATATTAATAGATAATATTATGATACTGTACAAAATTTACAAAGGTAAAAACTTTTATCAATATGACTTTGATTGTCTTTACCTTTTTTTTTTTTTTTCAAAAAATAAAAGTTGAATTTGGTTTACACAATTAGCACAAAATTTATTATATTTTGAATATTATAAATAAATATGATTTCTTTTAAAAAAATTAAAATTATTTACGTTGTATTTTCAGGTTATTATTTATTTTCTATTTCTCTTAGATATTTTTAACCAAATTTTCTTTATTTATGCCATCTTAATTTCTTTATTCCTCTTTTTGAAAAAAAAAATACAAATTGATTAAAAACTTGATAAGTTTTTTAAGGAATTTAAAATCTGTTGTTAGAAGCTATTTAAAACATCACCAAAACAGAAGAAAGAGAAAGCCCAAAGTCTAAAATCTACGTAGACCCACAAAGACTGAAAGCCCATAAAAGTTGGGGAATACAAATAAAAAAAAATGCATAAAGAAAAAGATGAAAATACAGCAAATTCCTTACATTTTTATAAAATTCCTTTCATGTCCCTTTAACCTTGCATTCAAATATATATTGCCAATTATATAATTAATACTAGAATTTATCATACCTACCTTTGTAGGTGAAAAAAATAATTCTTTTAAAAAAATTATTTTGTTAAAAAAAAAAGAGGATGTTTGTCTCAAGTGAGTTTTTATTTTTTTAAAATTAAAATATATATTAAAATAGTAATTTTTTTACAGTTACTTTTTAAGATCAAAAGATTTAAATATCATCAATTTTCTTTTTATATCTATAATTTTAACTTAGTTTTTGTTATTTCTCAACTGAACTGATGTCACTTGACTCAGTGATATCAAATTTAGTAAAAAATTTTATATATAAATAGATATCCTTATACTTGAAAAAATTACCCACTTTTTTAATCTAAAAAGAAAATTACCCATTTTTACTTAAAAATACTTATATTTCAATTCATTAATTTTTTTTTTCAAGAAATAAATTCAAAGAAAAAATTTTACCTACATAATAGTTGTGTCAATCGAATATACAATGGAACATCAATTTTCGAGTTTGTTAGGCAGAATATCAACGTTTTCCACAGTTTTTTTTTTTTTTTTTTTTTTTTTTTTTTTTTTTTGTAAATAAAATATATTTCAAACATAGAAGAGGATTTTTTTTTTTTTTACACAATATTAGAGTAGAATTTGCTAGCATATATGTACTACTAGGCTTGAATATTAGAGGCCAGGGCAATAACCCTAGGTAAGGGCAGGGAACTATTAATGTGGAAATACACACACACACACATTTATATATATATATATATATATATGTACCATTTGAGTTTTAGTTATCGGAGATTATGAATTTAAAAGGATCTAAACGCATCATAAAAATTACAAAATCATGCGCAGAATAGAAAATAAATAAATAAATAAATATATATATATATATATATATATACACAAAATATTAATAATTTTATCGTTCTAGTCATGCATATTAGAATGGATAATAATGGGCTTCAGGTCTTGGTGAATTGATTCTATGGTTAAGTCATTCGGATTGTCGCTACGTTCCCTCCTCAGCGGCGGGTGAGATGCGTCCGACAAAAAATATCTTTCGATTAAAATTTTTAGCTATGACGGGATAAGAAATGAGTGTTTCTCATAATTGTAGGGAACAATCGAATGAATTGTTTGCTAGACTGGTTTTAAATGGCCACTACGAAGTGGTAAAAAATTTAGAGTTATCACGATAATTTGGGTTAGGTACGACTGGATACCTATTAAAACTCATATATTGAGTTACGAAATTTGAAGATTCAATTTTACAGTTTACTCGCATTAGAGTTCAATATGAGGGTCCAAGAATCAGTTATGTGTGGAGAAGGATTAGCACTCTTAAGATGTCGTAAATTGATATTTTTAGGCCATTTAACATCTTAGTCGCGATTTTCTCGATTTTATTGTGCCACTATTTATATATAATCCCTTTTCTATGATGCATGTTTTTGAAAATAATAAATCTAGTTTTTGTAAAAAGAATTTAATATCATTATGTGACTCGAAGGAGTTGCAAAATGTAAGCTTAAAAATATTTCTTGATTTTATTAAAAAAGGGTGTTTCATATCAAGCACGGGGTACCTATATGAAATATTGCATTGATAATTTTAAAAAGATTTAGTTGAATATGTGAATGCAAATAAGGGAAATGTGCTAGTAAGGCATAAAGAAATATAATAAATACCGCATTAAATAAATACATAAAAGCATAGAAAGGAGAAAAGGTAAAGATGTTGTAATTATGCTCGATTATTTAGAAATAATCAAATTAATAATTTTGAGATGCGTTCAAACTTTTGGTTCCTTAAGGTGTGGAAAAGAAACTTTTGATTAAAAAAAAATCAAAGGTGATTGGAGAGAGAAAAACTTTTTTTGGAGGAATTTTAAAAATTGGAGTTGAAAAATCCATGTGGATAGGAAATTGGGTAATTTTGAAAAATAAAATATTTTTGGGTATTTTTTAATAAAAAGATGGGTTAAAAAGAACAAAATTGATAATTTCAACAAATGACAAAAATTAATTAAATTTTTTGAGGGCATTGATACACTTGATTCCATTAGACAATTAATAGGGTTTATTTTAAGGCATTCAAATGCCTTGAAAAGGTGATTCGAAAAAATCGATTGGTTTTGCTTAATGTTAAAAGAAGGGATAGCTTCACACTGTCCACCTTCCCGAATTTATTTGGAACTTATCCTAAGGTCCTAAGTGGCAAATGAGAAAAGTTAACTCCACAAGGATTAATATTAAAATATTCAAAAAATGCTTTCTGGGTGAAAATAATTTTTTGAAATCGAGCTCGATTTAGCATTGGTAGCATATGTAAGGAAAGGTGCAACAAAATTTTGAAAAATCACCCCGAACTCATTCAGAGTTGTTAAATCGCAAACAATCACTTTTCAAAAAAATGAATTTCACTTATTTTTTGGGAAAATACTTAAAAATTCTATAAGAATCATCATATAAGCCAAAATAACTCAAACAGAATGTTGATATCTGATTCCAAGATTTCAGATAACAAAGTTCAGAAAACAATAACTCCCGTATCCAAGCACATCCTATCACATCCAAGGGCAAAAAGGGTACCTTTAAAAAGGTAATTCAATATCTTTTGAGGGACAAATACTAGAAAATTCTAAAAACTCATTTTGGGCTTAAAAATAATTTTTTTAGTCGGGGTTACAATGCTACTAGTATCAAAACAAGGGAGTTTTTAGGTTTAGGTCTTTCTAGACACAAATCAAGGTGTCAGATATGTGAATGTCTGCAATAGGATCTATGACAGTGGAATCATGAAGCCATCCTAAGTCCTGGGGAGTTGGGCAAGTGGGTGACCTATTACTTATGCATCGAATCACAACAGAAAGACTCAACACAAGACATTTAATCAAACATATTGGAAAAAAAAATTAAAGGTTGAAAATATATTTTATTTTTCCTTATTAAGCCATGAATTGAAACAAGTAAGCTTGATTTTTTCCCAAGATCAATTAGTTAATATGTTGAAAAGATTAGGCCAACAATAATATCATTTTATTGAGACAGATCCTAGCCTAACTTGAGAAATTTTTTTTTTTCTAAAATAGAAGGACTCAAACAAACAAATTCAAGAGGCATTCAAAAAATCATGTAATGAACTAAAATCATGGCAACATCAATATCATTTCAATATCCATTAAAAAACAACACTATATCTTATCATTTCAACAATAAGAACATGACTAAAATGCATCAAAATGCACAATTAAAGTATGTTAGAATGGGCATACAATCAAAAATTAAATATGAGAAATGGAACAAAAATGAATGAAACCATAAACAAGGCCTATTTTGAAAAGATTAAAGAGAAATGAAAAATTTTTTTTATCATCCAAATATCATAGAAGCATTCCACCATCACAAACAAAGCTCAAAATGCATGAAAATTCTAGAACAAGGTTATGTCTACATAAATGAAGTTTACTAAAATGATATGATGATAAGCCAAAATAAAGAAACAAAGAGAAATGGAGGAAAATATACCAAAAAGCTTCAATAAAGCCTTCTTATTCCTTAGCTCCAAACAACTTTATTTTCTTTCTTTTTCCTTTCCCTTTTGACTTTCAATAATTTTTTAGCCCACTTTCTCTCCTTTCTTCACTATAGATTAGCAAGAAAGAATGGCCAAAGATGAGCTCCAAGGTTGTGTTAGTAATGGAACGGGTTTTGGAGAGAAAAACTGAGTGAGCAGAAGGTTTTACGGTTGCTGTAAAGAGTTAAGAGATTAAGTTTTTATTTTTTTTCGATGAAAATGTAAAGTGTGGTGGCTGAGCATGAAATGTGAATTTTATAGAGAGTATTTTCAGTTGACAAAAAAAACCTAGTAAGATGGAGTATTTGGACATTTTTCTTGAACAACATGGTGAGTCATGGTACTCATGAGGTATGCTTACAATTTTTAATTGGCTAGTAAACTCCTACTTGAGTATCAATGAGCCACTAAAGTTTCAAAATATCTTTTGAATATCAAATTTTGCCGTAACATATCTCAATATCTAGCAAATTGGGTCTTAAAGAAATTCATTAACCTAATCCAACAAACCCAAAATTTATTAAATAAATGGACATAGAGACCAAAATAATTTTAATAAGGCTCGGCATGTATTTATAATATTTGAAAAATTGATCCAACATAATTAAATAAAATAGGCTCCCAAATAAATTAATTAAATTTGCACGTGGATCCTATTTTATCTAATATATATTTATTAAAAAGCTTGGCCCTAATTTATTACCTTACCTTAGCTCGGGATAATGAGAATGGGATTTGAGTTTGGATGTCTAGCCTTAATGATGCCCCGAAATCTGGTATGAAAGCCCGAATAAAATTAAGTGTCTATACAAATTAATGTTGTTAGTGAGTTTATAATAATATTTCAAAAACATTTAAATGAAATTATAAATTATATACATATTTTAGCTAATTGTAAAAATTAAAAATTGTTATAAAATAGAAAAAATATATAAGGCTAAACTTACAAAAAAAAAAAATTTGTTTTGCGTTTTACCGTTTTAGTGTTTTATAATATAATGTATTTTTTGATTTTTTAATATAAATTTTGAGTGAAAACAATTAACAAAAATTAATAGTTAGCATACATAAATTAATTTAAATACAATTTAAAAAAGTTTGTGAAACTTTCAAAATAATAAAGTCAATAATAAACTCGATGATTGATTTTCTCCTATATTACTTGAGTTGATTCGATTTTTTTATCAATTACACAAATAGTTTTTTGAGTAGAGTGAATGAAATCAAGTACTGATTTCAAGGCATATATTAATATGATTATTTTTAAGATTTTATTTATCTCATCGTAAGTGTGCAAAAAAAATTAATAAGTATATAAACTTTAAGAATATAAAAAAACTCAATAATTAATTACATATTACATTAATAAAATCAACCCACCGAGTAGCCAATACAACAAATTAACTAATTTAAATAAAGAATTTCTGCAACAAAGTTTTGTAGAAGAAATCTGAAAAGGTTTGAAGGTGAGGAATAGTAAAACAAAAAGGTCTTAGTAGCCTCTTCATTAGGTATATATTTAAATAGATTTTTTTTTCTAAAAGAGTTTATTTGTATAAACAATATGAACATAAATTTTTTAAAAAAATTATTTGTTTGAAATAGATGATTAATTTTTTACAGATATAATTTTTTGTTTAAAGAAAATATGTTCGAATAAATCAACTATTTGTCATAAACAAACAAAAATAAAATTAATTAAATAAAAAATTAATTAATAATATTTTTATCATATAATAATATTTATTATATTAATATACAGCTATATCTTTTAAAAATCTATTTTGCATTAAAACCCACATATGTTCAATTATTATAAAACACAATAATTTTTTCTATTTAAAAATTTTATTACTTTGGAGATTCCATCTCACTTTATTTTAAAAAAGTTCACCAACAACTTGATAGATGAAACAATGCGATAAAAGATAGAATCATCAGATCGACCTGTCGACCCCACCATAGACTTGGTTCAGATCTAATAATATGTCGTTTATGGTCTTTAAAACGAGAAAGGCCGTGAAGTTGTTGACATATGCTTTTTTTTTACGGCCACAAGCTAGCCGCCCTTCTTGACTACTTTTCACTTCATGTCACAACTTAACGAGATCGACTTGAATAATCCTAAAAAGCTTTAAGTATAAATCAACAGAAACTGCATATATATATATATATATATATGCGGACAATCATGTTCTATTTTAGTTCACACATCATGATTAACGTAAAAATTCGTTATGAAATAAATTTGACGTATTATCATTTTGGCCCAAATTTATACCAAAAATGAACATTAAGTTGTTGTATGGTAATATCTTTCAGTGGTAGGGAAAGTCTCTTTTGACTAGTCTATGGAATGCAAGGCCAAGCAATTCTCATTTTATTTTTCTTGTTGGGCAATATAAATAAGGAACTCTCGTTAATAAACTATGCTAAAATTTGGCTTCAGCAAAAATGAAGTCTCCCCAGTTTTTAGTATTCCCATTTCTTCTTTTGGCTGCCATCTTCTTCTTCGTATTGTCGAGGGCAACTTCAGCTCATACTCATCAGAGTTTTCTTCATTGCCTTTCTCTTTATTTAGGGGACTCATCTTCAATTACTGAAGTTGTTTACACACAAAATGATTCCTCATATTCATCTGTTTTGGAGTTCTCTATGCACAATCGTAGGTTCTCCACTCCAATTACCCCTAAACCCCGGTTCATTGTGACACCATTTCAGGCTTCCCACATTCAAGCAACAATCTTCTGTTCAAGAAAGCATGGGCTCCAAGTTAGAATTCGAAGTGGTGGTCATGATTTCGAAGGTCTTTCTTACGTCTCTGAAACTCCATTTGTCATCATTGATTTGATTAATTTCCGATCGGTTGATATTGATGTGGAAAACAAAGTTGCATGGGTTCAATCTGGTGCAATCCTAGGTGAGCTATATTACAGAATCGCCGAAGAAAGTAAAACTCTTGCATTTCCAGGCGGTATTTGTCACACTGTAGGTGTTGGTGGGTATTTTAGTGGAGGTGGTTATGGCTTATTGTTTCGGAAATATGGTCTTGCAGTTGATAATATAATTGATGCTCAATTCATTGATGTTAATGGAAGAATTCTCGACAGAAAAGCTATGGGAGAAGATTTGTTTTGGGCCATTCGAGGAGGTGGAGGGGGTAGCTTCGGCGTCGTCATAGCATGGAAAGTAAAGCTGGTTTCGGTTCCACCAACCGTGACAGGAGCCATTGTTACCAGAACTTTGGAACAAAACGCAATCAAACTTCTTCATCGTTGGCAATATATTGCGCCCAGGTTTCCCGACAGAACATACTCTTTCGTTGCCTTAAGAAGTGTGAATTCTACTCAAAATGGAAAGAGAACAGTTATAGCTTCCTTTAGCTTGTTCTTTCTTGGCGGTGTTGATGAACTCGTTCCATTGATGCAAAAAAAATTTCCAGAGCTCGGACTAGTGAACGCAGATTGCACCGAAATGAGTTGGATAGAATCAATTCTCTACTTCGGCTTTATTCAAAACAACCCCTTGGAAATTTTACTTGATAGGGCTTTCCAAACTCCTCTCTTCAGTCCATCCTTCAAATCAAAATCTGATTACGTCAAGGAAGCCATTCCTGAAACTGCATTACAAGGGCTATGGTCAAAGCTTTACGAAGAAGACGCAGCAGCAGCTGGCGTACTTTTCGTGGCTTATGGTGGGATAATGGATGAGATCCCAGAGACAGCAACTCCATTCTCACATAGGTCTGGCAACTTATACAAAATCGTATATTCGGTGGGTTGGCAGAAAGAAGACAATATAAAAACCCAGAGTTACATAAGATGGGTTCGGAGAGTTTACAGTTATATGAGCCCCTTTGTTTCGAAATCTCCACGACAGGCTTATGTTAACTACAGAGATCTTGACATTGGAACCAATAACATAGGTAACACTAACACAAGTTATGCACGAGCAAGTGTTTGGGGTCGTAAATATTTCGGGAAGAACTTTGATAAGTTAGTGAAACTGAAGACAATGATTGATCCAGAGAATTTCTTCAGGCACGAACAAAGCATCCCTCCACTTCTGTCATGATGGAAGAAAAGAGGCAAGTTAATATTAAACAAATAGTTCGATTATTTCTTTGCTTACCAATGGCATGACTTATGAGAAATATATGCCTAGCCTGATAAAATTACGTACAATTAATTAGATGTGCGTTATCAATGTTAAATTTTAGCATTTCTTTCTTCATATTTCATAATTAGATTAAACACAAAGAAATTGCATATGAGAAATTATCTTTGAGAATTAAACAACTTTTTCCTGGGCATATATTTTCTAAAGATTGAGAATAAGTGCGATACGGCACATATTTGCTGACTTGTTGCGCCAAAAGGATTATCTGGCTTTTTCAAAGATTTTCATAGAAAAGTCAGCGTTGTATTGATTTCTTCCAAACACCAGAAAGCGAACACATCAAAGACATTTGCCATCGGATCAGAGTTTAATTTGACTGTCAAGAAAGTTGTAACACTTTTAGCCATTCATCAAGAAATTTGTAACAGTTTTAGATAGATAGATAGTCCATAATTCCAGCTTGCTTTCAAACTTTAAAAACTATAAAAGTCAAAGTGAACAATTATGTCCAACAAGGAAGAGAAGTTTAGAATTGCGACTTTGCTTTTAAAACAGCCGGGCGGCTGGCCCTGCTTCATGGTTCTTCAAATTTGTGGTATATCTCCACACCTAGGTTAGTGATTCATCTTTTGTAATTTTTTAAAAAAAATAAATAAAGGCATTTGACCAATGTGCAGCTATTTATTTAAGCAGTACAAAGGATGAAGCATTAACACAAGTACGAGTCTTATATTAATAAATTAGGATATCATATCCTACAAAAAAAAAATTTGATTAGTAAGTTGTTTTTTTTAAAAAAAAAAAATCCATAATTATGTTTAATTTATATTATTATGAATATACTTTTAAAATATATTTATAAAATTAAAAAAATAAAGAAAGAAAAAAAAGTAAATAGCAAAGGTACTAATGAAATTATGAACAAAATTAATAATGACTTGTAACCAAAATAAAATGATATAAGCTATTTTTGAAAAATACAAATTTAGTTGAATTTAATGAGTAGAAGTAACACCAAACTTAGTTATCCTCATTATATATAGTATAAATATTTTTAAAATTTTATTTCTAAAATTAAAAATAAAAAAAGAAACAATAAATAGTAAAGGTAAATAATAACATACTAATTGTATCGTGAACAAAGTTAAAAATGATTTGTAACCAAAAATAAATTTATAATTAATATAATAACATCAATGATTTTTAAAAAATACAAATTTAATTGGGTTTAGTGAGTTGAGAGGATATCAAACTTAGTCAGTCTCATTATATAGTACTCAAATTTATCACACCCATAAAAGTGGATAAAAAATATTTTTAAAAAAATGTTATTTTGTTTTAAAAAATAATAAGTTAAAAAATAAAGAGATAGCTTTTTAAATTGACTAGTTATTTTTTAAAATTAAAAGATAAACTGAAAAAGAAGTAGTTTTTAAATAGCTATCTTTAAGATTAAAAGACTTAAATATCCTTAATTTCTAAATATATTATAGATAATTATAATTTAGTTTTTATGTAATTTCTTCAACTAAGTTGATCGTGACACTAAACTTAATCAAAAAATTTATGTATAGTATATATAGAAAATGGTTTCACCAATGTGTAATTATTTATTTAAATTAGATTAAAACTTTAACAAACTAGTTTTTCTATTCTTTTACTGTATACATTTATATTATTAAAAATATTATTTTTATTTAATTAAATCCTTAAAATATTTTTTATTTAGTTAAGTCCTTATAATGTGATATTTTTTTTAATTAAATGCTTTTTTTTGCTAAAAATTAAATGTTCACTTTTCTAACAGATTTAGTGCTTGTCATACAAAATAAAGGTTTTGGCTAAAATTAAATAATAACTGCTCATTTGAAGCTCTTTATTTATTTAAAGCATTAAGGAACAGATTAACCACCAATTGAATTCAATTTATTACTTTTTTATCTATTAATTTTTAATATATTTTTCATCATTATTCATACGTATAAAATTTATTTATAAAATCTTTAATACCAGTGTGAAAATACACTTAAATAAATACTTTCAAAATTATATTTTTGAAAGAGCGAGTTCCCAAAGCCCCTTTGGTGGGGTCACGAGCCCTGCCATGACCTGAATCTCCCCCCTCCCCCTCGAACACCCAAAAAAAATTGGGAGAGTAACCCTGCTGAGTGTGAATCTCCCCCTAAAATTATTGAGGGTGGCAAGATCTATAACACTCAATGAATCCCCTGTAAAATTATTAGGAGAGAGGGAAAGGATCACGAACAGTGTGGATAACCAATTTAGTTTCGGATGTTCGTATTTAAAATTTCGATGATTTTAACTATGTGTCAAAAATCGACACATTTCAAAAATTAACACCAAAAATATCTACTTTAGTATTTAAAGAAGATAATATCAATATAAAAAACCGTGGAAATATATCGCAAATTCCTGCATCAAGTCAAAGGAAATGTCTTCAACTTAAAAATCAATAATGTGGTATGATATCTCATCTGCCAATGGAAAGTTATTTGAACGATAGATCATATAATATATATATACGGAAAATTTCCCAGGCCCCACCCAGTCAAACAAGTATCATCCACTTCAATTCCAAATAAGGTGATGGTTAAACAATGGGCGGCCATGGGGCTGCCCCTGCTTCGCGGTTGGTTTTTCAAGTTCATTAGTATATTAATTTTTCAAACAAAGTCTGAATCTCCACAAACCAAGACTTTGTTGAATGATTGCAGGGATAAAAAAACAAATAATAATAATAACTGATATTTTTGCCGGATATGATTTATTACTATAATACTCAGACTTGTGTCAATGATTCATCCTTTGCATTGCTTTCTTTATTTTATCTTGAATCAAGATTTAGCTTAAGAATTAAATACTCTAAAACATAGATCCAGAAACGAAATTTTCTCCCTTCCATTACTAATATGTTTCCATTTCTTGTTGCTATTCTTCTCTTGATCACCTTGCCACGGAAAAGGACTTCAGCTCAGCTTCCTGATGAACTTCTTTATTGCCTTTCCCTTCATCTTCAGAATTCTTATATCGCAAAAGTCGTTTTCACACGAAATGGTTCTTCCTACTCCTTAGTTTTGAAGTCAGCGGCTCAAAATTTTAGGTTCTCTGCACCATCTACTTCTACACCTACAATCATTATAACCCCACTGCACCCATCCCACATCCAAGCAACGATTTATTGTTCGAGAAAACATGGACTGCAAGTCAGAACTCGATGTGTTGGTCATGATTTTGAGGGTCTTTCTTACACAGATCATACAGTTCCATATGCCATGATTCATTTGGCGAATCTTCAATCAGTTGGGGTCAACTTTGAAAAACCAACTGCATGGGTTGAATCCGGTGCAACTATTGGTGAATTGTACTATGAAATTGCACGAAGTGGAACTGTTGCCATCCCAGCTGGTCTTGGCCACACTGTGGGCGTTGGTGGACATTTCAGTGGAAAAGGATATGGCGTATTGTTTCGTTAATCGAAAACATGGTCTTGCCTCAGATAATGTAATTGACGCTAGTTTAATTGATGTTAATGGGA
>JBBYHL010000005.1:18775433-18785541 GCA_038381835.1 Adansonia madagascariensis
ACACACATTGGATAATTATTTATACATATAAAAAAAATTCACAAGCAAAGTTTGTGGAATAACATGTGCCCATTTACATATTATTTATTTTTTAATTATATTTTATTAGATACATATCATCTCACAAACTTTGCTTATGAAATTTTTTTTTCATCATCAGTATATAACATAATTATCTATATATATATTTATATATGTGTATGTATATATTTCTTTCTTTATAATAAGCAAAATTTAGCCAATGAGATTTTATTTTAAAGGTAAAATGAAATTTTGAAACTTTAAGGTTAAATTTTGTTGTATATGAGTAATTATTTTACATATGAATTTGTTCAATTACATATATATATATGTTTTATATGAGTAATTGTTTTATATATTGAATTTGTTCAATTACATATATATATATATATATATATATATGTTTTTCTGCTATTAATTTTATTAAAAAAAACATGACTTTAATTCCAGAATTTTGTTGCTTAATTTTTCATCAATTTTGCATTGTACATTGACCGTGTCCCACTTCTTACAAGTAATAAATGGATGTTGAAATTCTATGATTGACTTTATATCGAAAAAAAATTAAATAAAATACACTACAATTTAATTGGAATTATGAAACTGATGTTATATGGACAGAATTCTACTTGCAACTATAAACACTAAAATACAGCTTCAATAATAATAATAATAATAATAATAATAATAGTGTTGCTTCCCATTCCAAATGTTAGTATAATGCATGTGTTTAGATATATTAGAAATTGTAATAAGATATATTTGATCTAGCGATACGCTATTTTTATTTGATTCTTTTAAATAGATAAAACTTTATATATATATATATATATATGGTACTTTTACAAACTAATGCATAATCGAGAATATAAATGATGTAGCTTTTTGAGTTTTTTATTCGTTAATGTAAGTCGCAATGATCAAACTTCTTGTGATCTTATCATTTCTTTTTATTTTTTTTATTTGCGTACTCAATTTAGAATGCAAAAATCATAAAAGAAAAAAAAAATATATATATATATATATAAAAGAAGAATTATCCCAAAAAATAGAAATCACAAAAAAAATTGATAATGTCCAAGCTTTGAGCCAATTTAATTATTGGACTGTTTTGGAATATAAACGGATCAGCCAGTTTTCTCCTGAAACCACTAAAATTGGTGTATGGATAACGTATGTATACACATAATTCCGATCCAATTCCAAATAATATATGTGTCTCTATATATATATATATTCCATGCACACTCATATAAACGTCCCCTATTCACCTTTGTCAAGTGGAGAATATTAATATTAGGAATCCACCTTTGCCCTTTTTCTTTTCTCAAAGACTCCCATTCTTTCGATTTGTCAAAAAACCCTCTTCTCTCTCCCTTAAAGATGAAGAAAATGGTGACCTCTCCTTGGATTTCTCCCCTTGTTTCCTGCTTCATTTACCATCTTCTCCTCTACCTTTAAACCCTCCCTTTGAGACAAATTCTTGCTTTAATTTTCTTGAAATTTTCCTTTTTCTTTTTTTTATGGGGGCTGGTGTTTCTGATCTTGCAGCAGATACTCACAGGGGTATGCAATTGAAGACTGGTCTTGATGATGTGCCTGAAAGTTGTATATCATCTATATTTTTGTACTTGGATCCGCCAGAGATATGCAGATTGGCGAGCTTGAACAGGGCTTTTCGTCGGGCTTCTTTGGCTGATTTTGTATGGGAAACAAAGCTGCCATCAAACTACAGGTTTCTGGTCAAGAAAGTTCTTGGTCAAAGTCCAGACTCTTTGTGCAAGAAAGAGACTTTCGCGAGACTGTGCCGGCCTAATCGTTTTGATGGTGGCACCAAGGTAGTTTTCTTTCTCTTCTTTGCTTGCCGATCGTTTACCAATCAGAAAAAGGAAAAGACTTTTGGCCATAAAATGGATCTTGTTTTAACTGTAGGAAGTGTGGTTGGATAAAAATAGCGGTAATCTTTGCTTGTCGGTATCGGCCAAGGCACTCAAAATAACAGGGATAGATGATCGGAGATATTGGAATTACATTCCAACAGAAGAATCCAGGTATTCAATACAATATTTATGTGATTCTTTTCTTTTCTTTTCTGATCTCCATGTTAAATTGCCATGGAAAATGACATAACTGTGAAAGTGAAATAGTTGCATTGGAATATATATGCTGTCATGACATAACTGTGAAAGTGAAATACTTGCATAGGAATATATATGTTGTCATCAAGGGTGGCTATATCTTCTGCCCTGCCATTTTGCCGAAGAGGAGAAAATAAAATTATAGTTTTTGGATGTGATGCAACAAATCATCTCGGATGGCTTTTATTCCATTTATATATTGGTGATTACTTGCCTTGTCTTTTAAGTCTTCAATTTTAGTGTCATTATTCCTTTCCCCAAAGTTGATGCCTTACCTAATGAAAATTATGGATGCATTTTATTAATCCCTATAAGCTTGTACCCATTAACATGTCTAGTTTTAGAAGCAAAAGAAAGCCCCAAGGAGGGAATGCACACTTTCAAGTTTAATTGTCAACCTTTATATTTATTTAAACTCATTGAAAACTTAGAAAAGAAAAATGAAAAAGCATGAAATTTGGGCAAAGAATTGACTTAGATATCAATTGCATTTTGACGTGTAGATTCAAGACAGTGGCATATCTTCAACAAATTTGGTGGTTTGAAGTGGTTGGAGAATTAGAGTTTGAATTTCCTCCAGGATCATATAGTCTATTCTTCAGGCTGCAGTTAGGCAAAGCCTCGAAACGATTTGGCCGAAGGGTCTGCAACCTCGATCAGGTTCATGGCTGGAATATCAAGCCCGTCAGGTTTCAACTCTCCACATCCACCGGCCAGGGAGCATCGTCAGATTGTTACTTGTCTGAACCTGGGAACTGGGTTCATTACCATGCGGGTGATTTTGTCATTGAGAACTCAAATTCCCCAACCAAAATCAAATTTTCGATGATGCAAATCGATTGTACACATACAAAAGGAGGTCTTTGCGTAGATTCTGTATTGATATACCCTAGTGAGTTTAGGCAGAGATTGAAGTAATTAAGGTTTTTTAGGTTGTCATATCAGTAGGAAGATGACACTAGACTAGATACATATGTTACATTAAAATGGGGTAGTTTAAGCAGAAAATGGGTTGTTTTTTTTTAAAAAAATTTTGTGCACGAAGAAATAATTTGCTCATGCGCCTTTTCATGTTCTTTTGTTTCAAATGTCCCTTTAGATCAGTTCTTTATTTTTGGTTGATGCACTTTCGATGTCTTCTCTTTGTACATCAAACTTGAGAATGATTGTGTTTGGTTTGGTGGGCTATAATCCATCTTTTTTTCATTGTGAACAAGATCCATCTCATTCAGCGTTACATCTTTAAAGTTAAATTCATCCTATGAAAATGAAACGTGACGCAAAAAAAAATATAACATAAAAAATATAAATATAATAAATATATAAATATATTAAAATTTAAATATAATCCGTCGGGTCGCGACTATAAGAAAAATGAACCATTATCCTGGGATGCGATTGGATTTGAAATGGACTCAGTGGATGACTTGGAGCATTGAGTGATCGGTAACAATCGGCCATGTTGGCATTCTTATCTAGAGAATGATGGCCTCCTGACTCCACAATTAGTACTTTAAGTATTTTAAGTGGATGATTTTATTCATTCCGAATTGAAGTTAAAATAAAAGAAACACAAATGATTTGTATGTTTTCTAAAGCTTTAAATTCTACCTATCATGATCCAGAAGATGACTGACCGATTTCTCTCTTTTTAAATTGTCGTCATTGGCTGGTGGAAGGTTTCTTTCATTTGATTGAAATTCAGAATTATATTACTTACTATCAATAAATATTAGTATATTATTAATTTATAAGATAAATATTTATGGTGAGGGAAAGGAAGCAAATTCCATTGTCTGCTATCACTTTGTCAGTTGTCACTTTCTTCCAGGACTCGTAAGACAATTTCCTTGTTTTTTTGGTTAATTTCAAATTTTTTTTTTTCCCTAAGGTAGATATACGTTTGAAAGATTAAGAAATAAAGTTTTCAATTACTTGCAAAATTCCATTCTTTTGTTAAGCAAAATATTTTTTTATTTTGTCCAGAAATATGATCAAGATTCGAGGCAATAACAGGTCCACCGTATAATTATTTCTCCATCAACTTGCACGGCCAGTCGGTGCTGCTTCTTCTCCCTCAGTCTTTAACAGGTGTTAAAAATCTTAACTGGAAAAGTGGTTTAAAAGGGTTTCAATTTCTGTCTTCTAAGTTTCTCTTCTCCCTTAAGTTTTACTTTGGATCTATCGCTTCTTTTCTGTCTCTGAAAAAAATAAAAAAAAGGTACCTTCCTTTCTTCTCCTTTCCTTTTTTACTCTTAGCTGCTTACATCATTACATCTGATATCTTTAATGTTTGCATGATTGCTTTCAGTATAAGCTTATGAATCCTTTCATTTTCTTTGCCCCAAAAATATCTTCTTTTGTAGTTATTTTCAAGTAAATCTCGTTTAACTACCTTGGAAAATATCATGTTTTCTGGGATGGGGTATTTCCTGTATGTTCCTTTTCATCTTTGCTGTGATTGGTTTTTAGTCTGTTTCAGCTGGGGTAACGAATTTGCCGTGATTGATCTCGATGAAAACCCAGAATAAAGATCTTGTTTTCTAACCTTGTATTGCTTTTATGTAGACAACTATGAATTCTGATGCCCGTCCCTTGCTTGGTAAATAAAATTTTCTAATTATTTCCTAAGCTGGTTTTTTTTTTTTTCCACTCTGGGTCTTCTGTTGTTATGCAGTATTGCTGAAGCTACAAAGCGTTAGATATGTCCAAAATGGATTATTGTGGTGATTTTATACAATTGCTTGGACCTGATATGTCTATAAAGATTTTCATGAATCTGGTTAACCCTTCTGATCTCATCAGGGTTTGCTTGGTTTCCAGTTCTTGGCGTCAATTTGGTAAGCAACTCATGTGCTGTAATCATAATTGCTCAGTTTTGCCTTTCTTTTTTAAAAGTGTTGTTGACTTATCTCGCCACTGCCGGTAACTTTAGCTGTATACTTCTGCTTTAAGTGCACCATAGCAATGCTTTGTATTGAGTTAAACTTCCAAAGCAGGTGTCTGCAGTTATTAGCGTAGTTTGGCTCAGCCTATTTACAACTTCATTTTAAGATTATGTTGTATATTGAAGGAAGTGTGCATGATTCATGTCCACTATGCTTTTCTTTAACGTTATTGTTATGATCATTTTTAATTATCTTGCAGTGATTGAAAATGGTCTTTTTAAGCAGCTTTGCTTGAAATTGTTTCCTGAAATTTCTGGTGTTGCTGACACCATTGAGGCTAACAACTTGATAGATCCTGTAAAACTTAAACTGCATGATCGTATCGAGTTGGAATGCCTTAGGAGGAACCATAGAGTCTATGCCTTTTTGGCTCGAGCCCTTAACCCTTTCGTAAGAAAAGATTGCATATCAGAGGCCATTAGTGCATCTAGCACGGATAATTACCCAGAAGAAAGCATCCATAATACTTTGGAGCCACAGGATAGAATAGACAATAGAGCTTCATATTGGTCAAGCAAAGGGCAAAATGATCCCGATGTCGCTGAGACTTTACTTTATAAGTTGATGGCCAAGATGTGTATTGTTACCGAAATCCATGTTCAGCCGTTCCAAGGTTCAACTCTACATTTCTCATCTTCTGTTTATCGCACTTGCCTTTAGTGAAACTTTTATAACTGACAGAATTTTGGTTGCATTCTTAGCTTATTTTCAGTATGGCTTCCCTATATACTCATGTAAGGCTGTCAGATTTAGAATGGGTCATCCAAGGTTACTTGAGGAGTTGCAGAGTGAAACAGTAGATGGTTCAACGTCTAGTCATAAATTGGCAGATAACAATTTTGTATGGACATATATTTCACCAGAGTTTCCGATGGCTCAGGTGAGCTTCATGTCAACTAGCTACATTAGGATTTCATTCAATGTTCAGTTGTGGAAACGAAATTCAAAGGGCTTTATCTTTTGTTTTGTGACTCATTAGGAGACAACGATTATTTTTCTTTTTTTCGTGTTTATTCCCCGTATGTCCTGCTCTCCCTCCCTAGTGAAATGATGGGGCTAGATTGCAACGAAGCCCTTCCATTGCTAAGAATTCTAGGGAGTTTTTCTTTAAATTCTATCACCATGTGCTTCATTTAAACAGCTTTAATACCTTATTGACAGGAAAACTGCTTGCAAAAATTCAAGCTTCCAGAGCCTGCTCTTTGCATAGGAGGATTCTTGCAAGTTGAGCTGCTGGGTAGAGTTCAGAAACAAGAAATGGATGGTTTATATTATATATGGTAATTTCTATCTCTCTCTCTCTCTCTCTCTCTCTCTCTCAACTTTTGAGCTATATCTTGAATGATTCAGGAATTTTGTTTTTTCCGAATCATTAACATTCTAGAAACTGCTAGCTAAGGCATCAGAATGAAAAATCGGTAGCTTCATTTTGTACCCGTATGTGAAGTTAGCCAAAAAAAGGGGGCATGTTGATGCGCACTTCTTCTGTCAGTGAAGAAATTAACTTAAGCTATACTTTTACTTGAAGCAAGGCTGATATTAGAAACAGTTTACCATCTTTTCTTCATTGAAATATAAATTGTGAATTATGTTTTACTTTAGGCCTAATCAAATTAGAATATCTATTTCCGAATATGTGAAAATTGGTTGAGCCTTGTGCAGTATCTCCCATGTTCAAATTGTTGGACGGCCACTTTTACCAAGATTCGATATAGAGATACTTGATTCCACAGGGAGGTGCGCTTTGAAGTACTTGCCTGAAACAGAAAATCGTAACCTTTCCTCAGGGTCACCTAAACGGGAAAATTGTGCATCTTCTCGTATTCGTATGTTCACTACAAGATTAATACAGAGAAGCACAAGGGGTTGGGAGCAAATGATATTGAATACACTACTTCAGGCTAGGGCAGCTGCTGCTAATGATGCGGATGAGGAGCCCCCTTCTTCACCCTGAAAATAGTTCATGACAGTTACAGTCTCCGTTTTTTCTCCTACACCAAATTAATCCAGATGCGACATAATGGCTCTCTATTTCTGTTCACCTGATGTTAGATTTTGTTCCTGCAAATAAGAAGATAGTACACCTGAAACTGACTGGACTTTCTGTATCAAAGTTTTACATTATAGCATACTAGTGAAATAGTCGATATCCGGTTATGTTTGTCATTGTGTTTGCTTAAGCGATGCAAAATTGAGCTGTGACGAAGCAAAAATGTCAGCTATGAATCAAATGACTATTTACTTCGAACTTCAGGGTAGTCGCACTTGCTTTAGTTGCTGTTGAAGCAGCGATTTTCAACTCTATTTAGCTGACTCTGTTGATTTGTTGCTTAGCCTTTTATGAATGAAATGAATGGGTTTGGAGCTTTGGTATCTACGATACATAATGTTCAGTTGTTTACATAGTTCTTAGCTACTGATAAGCATGGTAGATCAAACTATTTTTCTCTTTGAAACATTGGAAAACGGCAAAAAAAATAAAATAAAATCAAAAAAATAAATTTTATGGCTAGCAATTGCAAACGAAGCCTAAAATTGACAATACAAGGAAATGTAAACTGGCCAGTGAAACATGTAAACATCGTATTAATAAGAAGCAGAATGTGTTCTCAAGTTCGTTCAATAGATTACACTTGCAAGACTTCAAAACTGGAAAACCTTAGAAAAAGGAAAGAACAAATGAAAAAGATCACTAATCCCTACTGATAACACAAAGCAAGTAATGTCACAACAATGCCACATCCGGGAAAGAAAAAAAAATGAAGAAAAGTGCAGTTTCGAATATTCTGTACAACGATTTGCCCGATACTCCCCGAACAGAGGCGCCATTAATAGGGCCAAACTATGTTAATCATGCCTTCCAGCCATAACCCATAGTATCATCAAGGTCACTGTTAAAAAACCCATTTTCAATGAACTCATGAGCTATATCCGAAACTATATCACCCTGCAAATGGGGATTCTGAGGCAAATCAGGCGCTATCTGGTTGAATCCTTTGTTGCCACCAGATGCTGAGGAGTCGCTGTTTGAAGCAGCTTTAAAACTGTTGCTTCGACTCGCTGCAGGCGCTGCAACACTTCCAGAGAGATTAGAGGTAGCCACAGCCAGAGCAGTAGTGTTGCTTCGAAAGCCCACTCCATTTCTTCCCACACTTCCATTCCCATTGTGCCCACTCAAAGACTGCTGTTGAACTCCGGTATTGTTATTAGACATACCATGGATCAGCTGTTGGATCATTTGCTGTTCTAAAGCCTGGCTTCCCTGAGAGGGTTGCGGATGGTTCTTTTGGATTAAGTTACTACCGCTTAACGTAAGCTGCTGCTGCTGCTGCTGCTGCTGCGGCTGCTGAGGTGGTAAATGAGGACTTGGTAAGCCACTAACAGGTGGGGTCTGCATGGATCCCGGTAAGAAGGCAGCAGGCCCTTGGAAATTTGAAGATGGACTCTGATTAGGATTATTGAAGGAAGAAGAGGCTTCCTGATGAAGTGAGTTAGAGCTCGAACTCATTGAATTCTGCCTAATGAGCAGATTCTGGTAATTAGTAAGTGCCAAAGCAGCTTGTGCTGAACCACTTAAAGTTCCTCGACCAACCATGTGATGGTTGTTGCCCATTGGATTGTTTATTCCCAGATGCAATGCCATCAGCTTATTGAGGGAATTCCTCTCAGTTGGCAGACCCTGAACATTTGCTAGCCGCTCCATTTCCTGCATTTTTTGCACTTGAAGCTTGGCTGCACTGGCACGTTGAGGATAGTTTTTCAAGCCGTCTGCAAATATGGTGTTTAAGCAAAGAGATGGTTAGGGTCAAAGCCATAATGTTTTTGGTTCGATTCATATAAAAGCCACTAATTTCCTCAGTGGATTGCAAATTTCAAACTGGTGAAATCAGAAGGGACATAAGCAACTAACTGTGAAAGAATCAGGGGAAGAAAACAAAAGGCTACCCAAAATTTCCACTAAACGAAAGCGACATTCTCCTATTAGAGGGTACAGTAAGCAGGTAATGCTTATAATCCTTAACAGGCTTACACAGATTTTTCTTTAATACAAAGAGGTTACATCCAATATAGCCCCTTAATAAACCACTTTTCACAATTTAGTAACTAATTACCTATAGAAAAAAGAAAATCATGATCTGTGTAACCAACTTTCATTCCATCAAGCCATTTGCCAAAACTAACTCTGTTAATAATTAGATGACATGGTCAAAAAACAACGAATAAAACCATGACATGTGACCAAAAGATACCACATCAGTTTTTTTGTAGTTTTTTAAATAAAAAATAAAAGAAAACAGAAATTTTTTTTTTGTTTTAAAAAAGGTGGGCAAGTGGGGGAGAGGGGGTGTGAAGGGGGTAAAAGAGGGAAGAGGGGGAAGAGAGGGCCGGGCCACGATGGATAGGCCAGCCAGAGCACAGATCCACCTCCCCCAGGCAAATTGGCACTGATTTGGCTTTTTCCAGCCACATCAGCTTCAATCCGCCTCAGAGAGGCAGATTGGCCTGAACTGCCCTCCTACTAGCCGTCAGCCTCCTCTCCCGTACCCACTTTCTCTCCCATGACTCGCAAATCTCTCTTTCCTTTTTAAATTTTTTTTCTATTTTATTTAAAAATGATAAGAAATATTTATTTTTTATTTTTCAATTTTTTCATAAATTTTAACAAGAAAAAGATTTATTTTTAAATTTGGTTCTAATTTTTTATTTCAAATAATTTTTAAAATAAATAAATAATGACATGATTCATAGTACATTTACGTTGGCCAATAGCAGCCACATCATCATTTTGGCCAACACCATTAGTCAATGGTGCAAAGTGCTTCATGGAAGCAAAGTTGGGCATATCATTCATTTTTTCTATAGCTACCTAATCATAAAAAACGGGATAGTTGAGAGGCCACATTGAATGCTAACCCAATACAAAAATGAGGCACTAGCATGAGGCAGCTGAAGATCATCTCATGCTAGTATGCTACATAAAAGGCTTTACTCCCTCGTGGA
>JBBYHL010000005.1:18796990-18808546 GCA_038381835.1 Adansonia madagascariensis
TTGTTGGATGATAAAGAGAGAATAAGAACTTTAGAGAGCGAAGGAGAGGTTTAAGAGAGAGAGGGAGAGGTTAGAGAGAGGGGAAAGAAAAAAATAAAAATAAAAAATTGATATTTATATAATTTCAAAAAAATAAATATTATTTTAAGATAATTTTAAATATAATAAATATAAATTATTATTATTAAAACCATTTATATTATATTTTTATACATAATACGTAATAAATTATTTAGAAATATTATGTAAATAATAGTTTGAAATATCATTTATATATATAAAGTTTATAGATATGTTTGATATTAATTTTAATATAAAATTTTAAAATATTAATCTAAAATATGTTTTAATATAGAATATTAATAATTTATCAATCTAAAATATATTTTAAAATATAATATTAATAATTTATTACCAATTAAAAAATAAGTTTTATAAATAAATTATTCTTATTAAATTTAAAGATAAAATAGACATTTAATTTTATTCCTCATCTATTCTTTAGCATAATTTTAACCAACCAAGCAATGTAATACTATTATTCATCTATTCCATTTAATCAGCCAAACAACGTTACCTATTCCCTTTTTACTCCATTCTTCACTAAATAGCTATTCTATTCTTGTCCTATTCTATTTCAACAAACCAAACATACCGTAAATGAAAATAAACTTCAAAGTTCATTTACAATTTTATTATATCAATTAGCTATCTCTATTGGGAAAATATTTGTATATGGTAGCATTTACTATACCAAAAGAATTAGGAATGGATATACGAGAATAATGCTCGAACAAATTTTTGAATTTTACTCAAAACGCAATTAAGGGTATCAACTTATAATATTTCATTTGTAATTAGACTCATTAAATTTTAAAAATTGATGAATAAATTTTAAAATTTTTAAAGTAATATTTCCTCAAATATTGCTTTAAAATATAACAAAAAAGCATTTTCTATTGAGTTAGATATTGATAAAAATTGAATATACCAAGGTTCTTAATTACAGATAAAATATTTTTGATACAAAACAAGCTAAGGTCTAAGAAGAAATAAGAAAAGAGAATTTCAAGTACCCCAAGGATTGCTGAAAGTCAAATTCCGATCAAAGTGGATGAATCATTTGGAGTAAGTCCAAGTTCTATAAAATAAAATTTATAATCTTAGTTTTATGCAATAGAAGATCGAGGATTGTTTTCATTTTTGAACAACGTTTGATGATTTATTTGTGTGTTATATCCCTAATATAACAAAAATGATCGATCTCCTGGCATGTGATAATTAAAAGTTGATTTAAGACGAAAGTTTAGGTTTTATTCATGTACAAGGCAGACAATCTACATGTGTTTTACAGTTCCTTTAGCTATGTAAATAAACAAAAACCTAACAGGGACAACCCATTTGTAGAAAAATATAAGATTAGTTTGCAAATGCTATTTAAAAAAAATAAAAAATTATATATATATATATAGTGGTTTAATTCTTATCGAGAGTGACATGCAATAATATATGTGTATTTTATTTTAATATTTGCAAAAAGAGAGACTAAGCAAAGTTAAAGTAATACAAGTCTTTGGCATAGCTATTCTTAAAAAGATCTTCTTGCATAATTAGACACAATTTGTTGGAGGAGATTGTCACTTCAAAAAGTTTCAGATCATTACCTCCTAATGCCCAATTCGCTATACGGAGAAATTTTTTTTTTAATTTGCATTAATCTGATCTCAATTATTATTTATTAATTAAAAATTATATTTTATTTAAATTTAATTATAAAATTTATAAAATTTAATGAAAATAATATTTAATATTATTTTCAATAATGATATAAATTGTCAAACTCGATTTGGGTTGAACCTCACAACAAAATAAAAAATTTTAAACTCGACTCGACTCGACACGTGAATAAGTTTCCTTACCGTACTCGAAGTTTGCAAAACTATTAGCATCATTATAAATATGAGATAGCCGAATGGTCTCCATCTCTCTTTGAGCAAATTGTTGGCAACTACATAAATAACATGATAGAAAGATTCTTAGAACCATGCGTCCATGCGGTTGCATGATCTTTTCTATTGCTAACAAGGAATCAAGTTCATTCGATGCAATAGACCAATAAACTTGAGTTTCTTTCGTCAAAGACAAGAGTCGTTAATTATCAAGGCAATCCTCTCCCAGTCATCGTCAGGACAAAAGACATTGCAACCATCAAGCAAAGATTTCTCCCTAACCAACGATCATGCCAAATGGAAGTCGTTAATTAATAAGTCGTTGTAGCATTCAGATCGCAACACTCAGGCCCATAAGCCACTGGTCCCTTCCTCAATTTTCTAGCCTAGTTTTGCAAGAAACGCCTTGTCCGTGTTCCTGGTCTTTCGAAACCCTAAGATACCAGTATTCTGGCGCAAACAAACACTGTCCCATTTAACTAAAGAAAAGATTTTTTTTACTATTGTTCAATACCCTCCCCACCCAGAAAAGATCAACTTAGACCGTCGATTTCGTTGACAACTCATCTAGGAAGCCTGGTATTTTCATTGTATAATTCGCAATGGTATTGGTTACAGAATGAATCAATGTAGCTCTTTCTGCCGAAGACAAATGACTAGCCTTCTACGAACTCAATTTTTCTTTGACCTTCTCAACTAGATTTCTATGGGTAACTTTATCAACTATGTAAGATAAAAATAGGTACCACAAATACTTTCCAAAATCTCAGAGAAGTCGGATACCTGTAATAGTGCTAATTTCGACAGCCAAGTTAGGATAAGCACCCAAAGAGTCGAAGAACTTAGATTTTTGATAGTTGACTTTGTAGTCCAAAAAGGAACAAAATAAATTCAAGCAGTCTAATCATAACCTTGTTTTGCTGAATGGAAGCATCACCAAACAAAACTAGATCATCGACAAATAAAACATGAAACAAATACAATTCTGGACCTATTTCGAGAACTAGTAGGCTTCAAGCTCCCTTGACTTATCCGTGCATCAATTATACCCGAAAGTTTCCAAAGGCACAACACAAAAATGTAAGGGGAAAGGGGATCACCCTATCAAAGATCTTGTTTTGTCTTAAAATATAAAGTCAGTTATCCGTTCCACAGAATGTTCATCCCAGTCGATGTCACACAACATAATCATAGAGACAAAGTGTAGGAGGAAGTCCCAAATCTATCAAAACCAACCAAAAAAAAAATCCCAATGTATATGATCATAAGCTTTTTCCAGGTCATTGTTCATCATGATTCCACCATTCCGGTCACATTCAGTGTCTAAGGAACGAACTGCAACGTGAACAATCTCAATATTATTCATACTACAACGACTCGTAATAAAACTCCGATGTGTCTTTGAAATGATATTCTACAAGAAAGGTCTGAGGAGACTAACAACGATCTCGGAGATCAATCTTACATTAGAGTTGAACTTGCATGAACAAACAAAGCCAAACAGATTTCTTACTTTTCAATAACGAAAATGAAAAATAACTTTATACATATATATATATATAGGGAATAATTTAGATTGAAATAAAATTCTGTTTGATTGAAAATTACTTCCTAGTTTTAGTTGATAAAAATTCTTAGCGATGAAGGGCTTGTAGGTATAAGAGAAAGAATTTAATAAAACACAAGTTAATTGAATAGACTGTATTTCAAATATTTAAACTCTAAAAATATGAGGCTTGAATTTAGTATTTGTTAAGACAGTGTTTTATGTTGTTTTAATGCATTTTTCACTTATCTATGAATATAAATAATTATGACTTAATCACGTTAAATATTATTTTTTGGGCGTATGAATTAATTTTGAATCTTATTTTGAATACATTTTTGCTTAAAAGCTCCCAACAATAAATATAAACATACATAAAAGAAAATAAAAATGAAATTTAGTAACAATGTCCTCCATTAATTACTCCTTAAATTTAGTTAATATTATCTTTATGGTAGTAATTTTAAGATTTGTTATTTTCTTAAAATTAGTATAAGTTCAACAAGTCAAATGTAAATTTTATTATTTTAAATAATATATTAATTTTTTTTCCAAAGAAATATCTAAAGACATCTGTATAAACAAGTTTATTTAAATAAAATATCAATTAATTATGATTTTAATATGTCAAAAATATTAATTTATATGATAATTTTAGAAAATACATTGTTTATTAAAAGTCATAAAAATTTATTAAGGTTGATTAGATGGAAGCGAAAGGACGGAGGAAACCATTAGATTATGAAACGTGTTAAAAGTGGATCCCATGTAGCAAGCACATCGTACAGTGAAAGCTATTTGTTTCGCAAAGTGTTTCCTTTAATGGGACAGCTTATCCGTGTCGCGATTCGCACCTAAAAGGTTGAAAAAGATAACCTTTTCCACCACGCCCTTTTTCGGGTTGTGCAACACAAACTCCGACCATTTTAAAATTTTTTTTCCCATTATTTTCACGAATATGGCGTAATCGTATCGTGTGAGGTTTAAACGTAGAGTAATAGTAGTAGGAGTGCTGTCTGAAAAAGCTTGTACATTTTGCTAGACGCACTTTCCCACCCGTGGTTAATTGCTTTTTCAACGGCCGCTGAAATCTGGGCAGCCTTCCTTCTGCAAATTGGAATAACAACAGCAAATAGCAATAGGCTGAATAATTATTATTTTATTTTTTTATACATTCAAGGGGGAAAAAAGTTCTTTACGCCATAAGCAATTCGTTCAGGTTTCAGACTTTCACTTGATTATTGGAATAAAAAGGGAAACGAGAAAGCAAATTGATTCACTTCAATGGACCAACTCTGGATTAAAATCCAAAAATGATTGAATAGCCATTTATTCACTTAATTAGAAAGATGGATTTCCAATATTGCTTCCTCAAGAGTGAAATAACAAAATTCAAGAAAGCTTTAAATGATGTTTTGGTTTTCTAACTCTACAGGAATAGCTCACCTCTCAGGGTTTGTTTGATGGGTAATGCATGAGATGATAAAAAGATATGAATTGAAAAAGATGATGACAATTACATGCTCTTTCCAACTATTGAATATATATATATATATATATATATATATTACTTCAGCAAAGATGGAAGGAAACCAAAATGTTTAGAAAGGCCTCAGTTCCAAGTCTCCTACGTGAGGTTGCTGACCCCATCTCATAGAGATTGCAATGTTGGCTCAGCTCGCCGTACTTAATCTGCGATCTCAAGAGCTCTGCCATCATTCTAAAAATGAAATTGTGATTCCAAATATAGTTTATGACAAGCAAAGATGAAATCAGACACATATAAAGGGCGACAACCAAAAAAAAAGTAAATAATACGTTCCATAAAATGAATTTCACATTCAAAGTAAACAGGATAATCCATTCCACCTAAACTATAAATCTAGGATTTTAAAGCATGCACTACAACAAAGGTCAGACTCTAGCTCTTAACTGCAAATTTGCACAAACAGTTTTCGCCAAAGAATAGCATATGACAGGCCTTTCCATCTGAATTCTGCCACAAAGACAAAGGCTTTCTCAAGTTCCTAATCATTCCTCTGCTGCTGGTGATTGACTGCAGTTCGTATCCAAATGATAACGCAAAAATAAATCTCCACAGTAAGAACCATAAAAGATAAAACCAAAATTTTTGGGTCATAATGATACAAACCTGCGATATCTCTCATTGATGGGGCTTTCAGCTTCACCGCCATATGGACTGTCCCTTCCTTCAGGCATAGGACTTGGGTTGGAACCACGACCATTCTCGGGGCTAGCTCTCTCCCTTCCATATGGGCTATGGCTGGGACCCCGACCACTGTCAGAGCTGGGCCTTTCTCTTCTAAATGGACTATGATTGGGGCTACGATCATTCTCGGCAACATGCTTTTCTCTCCTATAAGGACTTCGACCCGGTACTTGGCCATTCTCAGGGCTAGCCCTCTCCTTCCTGTAAGGACTTAAGCTGGAACCACCATAAGCATGGTCAGAACCAGCCCTCTCTCTTCCGTAAGGACCAAAGCTGCTGCCCTGACCATACTCAGTGCTAGCTCTATCTCTCTTATAGGGTCTAGGACTGCGGCCATGACCATAATCAGGGCTGCCCCTCTCCTTCCTACGAGGATTACGACTAGAGCCATGACCATAATCAGGGCTGCCCCTTTCTCTTCGGTAGGGACTAGGAGATCGCCTTCTGTCATGACCTCTCTCAAGTGACCTATCAGGACTTCTACCAGGGCTATATCCACTCCGACGTTCATCACCATCTCGAGCAGAATATTCCACAGAAATAACTCTATCAGTCAGCTTGCTACAAGTAGAACAGAAACCATGGTTCAAAAACAAATAGTATAATCTACTCTATTTTTTAAAAAATGAATAATAATTGTTGATTTTTCTTGGAAGGTAGGCTTTCTACCTCATATTTGTAGCCTTCAATGCTCTGGTGGCATCATCCTGAGAATCGTATTGTACAAATGCAAAATTCCTTCTGATCCTTACACTCACTATCTTTCCATATGAATCAAAGTGCCTTTCCAAATCCCTTGTGCGAGTATGATATGGATCAAAATTGATAACAAATAAAGTCTTTGAAGGCCTCGGATTTGCTGGAGATCTTTTTGAACCACCCTCGGGCCTTCTAATGCCACGCTCATGCTACAACACAAAGTAAAAAGCATTTACTAGATGAGAACACAAAAAGAAAAAAAATGCATTTTAAAGATCTCTGTTAAAACCAAAGCATTACCTTTGTCCATTCAACCCGAAGCCTGCGTCCTTTTCGACCAAACTCTGTCCTATCAAGTGCTCGGATAGCATCTTCAGCATCTCTCTCATCTTCCATATAGATAAAAGCAAATCCTAGAGACCAGAAAAATTTAGAATCATTATGTGTTTCATACAGGTGGAAGATGATAACTGAGTTCCAAATCCTCCCGCCAAAGGAATCTTCAATCGGTTGGCATTTAGTCTTTGCAATGATACAAACCACCTAAAATCCTACTCCAAGACAAATTTTGACAAGCTCCCTATAATCTACAAACTAAGACCAGTAAAAGTAGTAACAGACCTTGTGCGAAGAACTAAGTGATGTCAAGGAACAAAAATCCAAAAGTGGATGTCACATGGTAGGTCAATGGGATTAGTGTGCCTTCTCCATTTTTTCTGCAGCCTCTGCCATGAGATAAGCAATGTGTCTACTGTGAAAAATGTCTGAATTTGAGGGCTGGTCAAAAGTCATGAGGAATGAAAGGGAAAAATGCCTGAGGAAAATGAGGGATGGTGGTGCCATTGCGGAGTGACTCTTCTTGAAAGCAAGAAGAGGAAGTTCGTCACAGGCATGAAACAAATTCTGAGGAGACCCTCCATTACATCCCAAGAAAACCCTGCGCAAAGAAAATGTTGAGTATGGGGGCTTATTTTCAAAAAAAAATTTCCTTTTTCCCCCATTAACACATCCTAGACCCCCAGAAAAACTCAACAAAGGATGATTGATGCTGCTGACTCGTCTCTTAAGAGGTCATACTGCTAAGCCATTATGACAGGGACTGGCATCTCCACGGATTGAAAGTAGGATGCCAACACTCCTTGTTGCTGCAAGATCTTTCTCTCTGATCATCATATTTGCATACACATTGCTCTATATTTTAGATTTTCAATACATATACTGTTAACGAGTGTAAAATTTAAGGTAACAAATTAATTTAAGCCTGTTTCGTCTAGCTTTTGAATCAAGTATCAAGTTCATATTTTTTTTCTTAAAAAAAGGGAAAAAAAAAAAAACCAAGAAATAGGAAACAAATTATCATAAAAGCTATCATACAAGCCTATTATCACCACAAACAGCTTTAAACTATCATGTTGAATGATTTAGTACCAGCTCAGTTGGTATTCACACTGATAATAAAATCAATCCACCATCTTCATCAGCACATAAATCAAATATGACAAAAGACCAGACAACGGAAGCTCCTTGTTGTACATAAAGGTAGCTCTTCTTTTGTCCCCTCTGACTTATACATATAATTATCCATTATTGATATAAGAAACAGATGGTTGCTATTTCAGAAATTTCATAATACAATAGTTTTTGAGAAACTAAGTTCAGCACAAAACAACCAGTTTGGCTTCATTTACTTATTACATGAAGTAGATTGTAACTGTCGCAGAATCAATAAGAAAAGAGATTTCCAAGCCTACAATATTCCTCATATCATTAAAACCTATGCATCCAGCCAAATTTCAGTCATAGCATGAAAGAAAATTACAAAAGAAGGGCGGTACGGTGGGATGACAACCACAATTCTCACATTAATCCAATAATCAATAATGTAGATAAGTTGTAACAAGAAGGCTTACCAGACTTCATATCCACTCTTTCGACTCTCCCATATTTTCTGAAGAGTCGTTCCAAATCAGACTGCCGTGCGTCGAACTCAAAGTTTCCACAGAAAATGGGTCTCATGTTGCCTGAGCAGAAAATATAACAACTTTTTTCCATGATTATTTCACAAAAACATATTTACATACAAGCTTACATAAGAACTTGTTAGAAGTAGTGAGTTAACCATCCAGTACCACTGCATTCTAACATGTTCAGAAGAGAGAGAGCATAGCAGAATTAACAAACCCTATATCAAATATATTCCAAAGTTATGTAGTTAACAACAAAGAGAGTTATGAGGCACAACACCAGCAAACTGATGAGGCAAGGGAATCTTCCTTACTATTTGAAATATAGACAAAGGTCATTTTGAGAAACACACTCCAAAAGAAGAGATTTTCTCTACATAATGCGTTACAAATCTCTTTTTTTTTTTTTTTTAAATTTTCAGTTGATGGCACAATAAATAAAAACGCGTCCTTTTTCAGAAAAATAATAAAAACTGCCAAATTAACCAATAGATACAATTCCAGGTCCTAAAGAACTGCAATAGAGTGTAGATTACAGCTTTTCATTTTACAATTACATGCGCTTAATGGAAAATATCTTCGAGGTTTTTCAAAAAAAAAAAAAAGAAAAAGCTAAAAATAAAATCAGAGCTACACGATCTACAGCACGAAAAATGAAGCAAAACAACAATCAGATCTACCATACAGAATACAAAAATCGCCAGATCTGTACTAAAATTTCCTCTTAGATGCTAATTAGGCTAACCGAAAAAATGAAATAAGAGATGAAACAGAGCAATTAAGTTAAAGGATTATAGAAACCCTAATTATCCTTTCTTTTCACATATTTTCATGGAAAACCAATCAAGGAACTCAAGAAACTAAGATTAAATAAAAAATAAAGCAAAAAAATATGATGATTAGAGTACGGATTTACCTTCGGAAGCAGCGAATTCTTAAAATTAATCGAAGGAAAGTTGGAAACCCTAACGAAAGAGCCCTGCAATATTTTCGCGAACCAAGCCAAAACGTGTTGCTGGTACGTCAATAAATAAGGGGAAAATGACTCGTGCATCCTCGAGCCCCTAACGTTTGAGATATTTGTGGAAATGGCCCCGTAACTATTCCATATTATCATTTCTAGATCATTTACTTTTGACCAAAATCTCATTTGCGTCATTATATTTTAATTTGTACTAATTAAGTCACTGAAATTCAAAGGAAACGAAATAAGCCCGAACACGAAATGACGGTCAAAAAAATTTGAACCCTTTCAAATTCGATTTAAGAAAACAAAAGTCCGAGGAAACTCAAACTCAAAAAATTTAAACTTAAGATCCATTCAATCTTAAACCCAAATTTAATAATAAAATAAGAATAATAAAATTATAATTAGATAATTTTTTATAAATTAAAAATTTTAATTATCAATTTTATCTTTTAACAATTTAATTTTAAATTATTATAATAAATAATTGAGTAATAAGTAATTAGTGGTAACTTTTTTTATTATTGTACCAATTCTTAAATTTTAGTCTTATACTCTTATTTATTCTTCAAATACCTATTTTGAATTAATTACTAATATTTGTGATTATATTTTTTTATATAATATAAATGATAATGTATCTACATGTTGAAATTCGAATTTATCAAATTAATTATTTAAATACTTTAATTTATAATATCATGTTTATAATAAATTATTTACCAAATTGATTTCATATAAAAAATTAATTTATATCTTTTTAACGCTAATAAATATTGATTTTAATTAGATAACAAAAGCTTATATAAAAAATTAAAGAAAAAATTCTAGTAAACTCTAGCTATGGGTTGTTATGGGTAGGGAAGTAGTTTATTGCAAGTAAGTGCGTGGGTTGCAAGTGAACAAGCTATAATGAACTCAGGCTGATTGAAACTTATTTTATATCGGAAAGTAATAATTTAAAACTAACCTAATAGCTCAAGAGTAAAACAAAACCAAGCACAAAGCTCAATAAGTTCATTAGACGTCAAAATCCAATTAAAAAAAAATAAACCCAACGCAATTTAAGAAGAAAGCCTACGCAAAAATTAAATTTGCTTTCTAAAATCAAATCAAGTCAAATTGAAATATCATTTTCCCAAAGAAATAAGTTTAGCATACTTAAATTAAAAATTGACAATTTAATCCAAGTTTGATTAGATTGCTACAAAATTTATTTTCTTTAATGAAAATCTAATTAATTAATAAGATCGTGTTATTATGTTATATATCACGCATTGTTCGCAAGTATTATCGTATCATTCTAAATTATTAAGTCTATAGATTATTAATCATCTCATTTAGTATTTAATATTTAATAAAAGTTTGAATGCAAAAAATCTTTTGAATTAACGATAGATTATACACATTATTATTTATAATATTAATTAATGGCCATTACAATAATATTTTACTATTATATTATATATTATAAGATTGAAATTATGTTTTTTAAAATTTTTATCCAAATATTTTGTCAAAAGAAAAATAATGAGAATTTCATTTGCTTAAATTTAATTATTGTTTAATATATATTATGTTTAATATTTAATCAATTACAAAAAAAAAAAACAAACTTATTTTATCTTATGATCAATAAAAACTCCCCATATCCATGTTGAATTACATTTTCACTCTAATTACAATTAAACTAATTGGATAAGCAAAGAGTACATATTGTATTAGAGTAATTATCACTTAATTAATGGTGTAATTATATACGAATTAAAATTTCTGGCTATATTTTTATAAAATAACAAATATTGAATAATATTTTGTTAACTATTGGTTTTTCGTTTTTTGAATACGGTTTCATTTTTTTTTCTTAGAATGGTTTCGTTTTTCATTCACAATTATAACATTTTATTTCTTTTATATTTTTCTGAGCAAATTTCAGAATATTGCAAATTTAATAGCTTTAAAAATATTTTTTCTACAACGAAGTTTTTTTTGCCTCTTTGTTAAGTTGTTCCATACAATTCTTTGCTTCTTATTTTTTATTAGATTTATTTTGATCGGATAGATTTTGGTACATTGCAAATTCAATAGATTTAAAAATTCATCACAAAAGTTTATGACTATTTGTTAAGTTTAACTTTAAATTATTATTAAGTAATTTATTAGTTTGAAACATTTTTTGGAACATTATCGGAATTGTTTGA
>JBBYHL010000005.1:18811609-18824879 GCA_038381835.1 Adansonia madagascariensis
TCACTTAATTTTTTATTAAATATTATTAAAAAAAGATAAATTTTGTTGGGGATCTCCGTACTAAGTAAAATCTTAAGTTACGATTTTTATTATAATTTATATAAATTCTAATAATATTAATATTAAGATATTATATTTTATTAATTATGAAAATTAAATTTAAAATTATTTTTTAAGATCAAATACTGATTTTGAATTAATTTGCAAGTCAATTTATTGATTAATGATTTTAAAAACATCATTTAAAAATCAGAACATATAATAAGAAAAAAATCAATATTCCCGTCTCAACTCCTAAATAAGCTTGCGAATGAATGTAAAGACCATGAGTTAACATGCAACTAACCATTTTAGATAATTTATTCAAAAATAAAATAAAAATTAATTAATAAAATATTTTTTCTTAATTGAATAACTATGATAAATTGAGATACGACATAAAAATAACTTGAGAAAATAATAAAAAATGACACAATGCAAAAAATAACAAAAATAACATAAACACGAAAATAAATAATTCGCAAGCTAATTGGGTACGGATCCTAAATTGAATTGTGAGTGAATGTGCGAACCAATCCTTTTAAATAAATTATTTTTTAATTATTTAATAATAAAAATTAATTTTAAATTAAATGTTACGAAAAAATAATTATTGATTTAATTTGTTGTAAATTTTAATAATATTAATATAACGTGCTGGCCAACCATTTTAAATATTTTATTGAAAAATAAACTAAATTTTTAATTAATAAAATATTTTTCTCTTAATTGAATAACTATAATCAATTGAGATACGACAAAATAATAACTTGAGAAAATAATAAAAAACTATACGAAACAAAAAAAACTAAAAAAAAACATAAACAAAATTTTTTATCCATACGAAAATAAATAAATAAATAAATTCATAATACTTAAAACACATAAAAATTAGCATGAAAAAATAACATTAAAACAAAAATATTACTTTTCCTTCCAAAGGAAGGGGTGGGATAGCACTATTTTTTCACTTTTCTCACTCTCTCCTTTCTTTTCCCTCTTTCGTTTTTTCCTTCCTTCTTTTCCTTCTTTTCTTTTCTTCTCTCTTTTTTTTTTTTTGTTCCTCTCTTTATTCCCTTTTATCCCTTGCAAAAAAAAAAAAGTGTTAATTAAAGGTAGACCTGGGCATGGGCTAGGTCGTGGCTTGATTTTTTTTCAAACTCAAGCCCAAGCCTTTTTCCATAAGCCCAGACCCACTCATTTAAACTCATATGATTGTTCATCATATTAAAAAAATTTTAATTAATATTTTTATATTTTATAATTAAGTTTAAATAAAAATATATAATTTTAATTCAAAATCACTATTTTAGATCGACTCAGAACAAAAATATTAAGATCAGAGCCTAGGCCTAATTGGGCTGAGCTTATTCGTCCAGGTAAGCTGAGCCGACCCTTGCCTAGGTCTAATTAGTGGTTGAGTTGAGACACATCTACAATACCTACTATAGTGCCATGTATTCTATTTTAATGTGTAGTTATAAATAGATATAGTTATAGAATTATAGATTTATTATTGAAAGTATATAATATGGGACTTCATAATTGGTAATTCTATTAAATAAAGTTATTTAATCTCATTATGTGAATTAAAATAGTTAAGTCTAGGAGACTTTTATTTCGATTTTATTTATTTTTAGAAAATTTTAAATTAGTTTTATTTACATTCCTTATATATAAATTCTATAATTATTTAATTATTTTCGAATTTTTTGTAGGTCTAAATCTGAAGGAGTTTTTAAAAGTACAACTTAATCAAAAAGTAAAATGAACTCAATGAAGCAAAATAGAATTAGTTTGGTAATTTTCAAAATAACTTGTCCAAGCTATTTGCATGCCGAGTTTCTCTTTAGCGTTTTAACTATATAAAGGACTTTTAGGATTATAATTATATATATCTTAGATATTTTATAGTTTTTTTTTTTCTCAAGTTTTCTAAAAAGAAAAGCATCCATCAAGAATTTTCAATTGAAGAAGTTGAAGATTGAGACTCGATAATTTTTAGTTTTCTCTTTTCCTTAATCTTTTTTGTTTTTATTGTAATATTTATGATGGTGAAACTTCTTTGTTTTATATATTTTTTTTGTTTATTATGAACTAAATAAATTTTTCTAGAATTATAATGAAACTCAAAATATAGTTTGGATTATTTTTTTCTCTTTTTTTGATATTAATAATATTTGAGTTATTTGTTCAATCTTGTTCTTGATGCTTCTAATTGCTTGATCACTAATTAGATTGCTTTGGTAACCCTAATGAATTTGGAAAAGGAAATTTTGTGTTTAGAGTTGAATTGAATGACATATATTTCATATTCATTTATTATGATGAATTAATCAGCATGTCAGATAGGAATATATGAGCATGTTATGTATAACAAAATTAGAGTTTAAGCTTAAAGAGTTTCTTTTAATTCAATTTATATAGGAATATCGTAAATTGATTAATCGAGATAGTTTTAAAATAGGGCTGTACTCGAGTAGAGCTAAGCTCAAACAGTGAAAAACTCAAGCTTAATTCGAAACTTGTTGCTCGAAACTTAGCCCAAGCTTAACCAAACATTGTTTTTAAGCTTGAACTTGACTTGAGATTAAAATAAACTGTTCGAGCTTAGTTCGATTAAACTCGATTTACAAACTTGAGCTCGAACATAGAGATGCGCAAAATTCTTCTGAGAAAGAAAGAAAGAGAAAACAAGCAATTCTTTTAACAAAGGATTTGAAAAAAAAAAAGTATCTAGTGAACCAGTACGAGAAAGCGAGAAAACAATTAGGTAAGAAAGGCCAAATCAAATTATCATCAATTATTACAAGCATATAAGCAAGCCCTTTGCCTTTTTCTTACATTACAACTCTAGCTGGTTGCAAAGAGCCATGAATTCAATGATGAGATAATTAAACCATATATAAAAATGATAAACTAGATAGCAAAGAAAAAAACCATTTCAGTGATGCAATGTCACATCACATAAATAAAATGAAGGAAACCAAATGTTAAACAACTTCACAGGCTTTCACACAATACCTATATAGAATCTCCAAAACCAGGGAAAAGAAAAACCCCCTCGTTAAGATTTGATTTTGAGGAATCGAGAGAGATGAGAAGAAAAAAGTATGCGCTGTTCAAAGGAAAAAAAATAGATTTGTGTTTTAACTTTTAAGTGATATGCGTAGTAAGGGTAAAATAATAAATTAAAATTACAATATATGCTATAACTAAAAAGTTTGATTAGGCTAGCAAGGTACTCGACTTGGAAATTTCGATACTCGAACTTGGCTAGATTGATAACTCGAGCTGCTTGAGCTCGAACTCGGCTCGATAATGATTGAATCGAATTCATATTTTTACGAGTTGAACTCAAATAGCTTGTGAATACTAGTGTCTCATTTACACCCTTGTTTTCTAAGACCATATGAAGATACTTATAAATAAATTAAAAGTGTAGGTTAACAACACGTTATCATTAGTTAAATTAAGAGGGCAAAACAAGTTCAAATAAAGTGTTGAGAGAAGTTGTAATCCTAGGCTTTTCTCATTGATTAAGTAAATTCTATTTAATATCTTCACCATTTAGTTAAATTTTAATTAATTGTTTGAATAAGATTATAATTTTAGTAATTAGCGAATTTTAGTACAATTTCTTATGAAAATGATATTTTACTTCATCATTATATTACTTGTTACGATACATGCACTTGTGTGATTAAATCCAACAATAATAACCACATGAATAGTATATGTCAATGTCTCTTGTACATTACATGGTTGCGAAAAAATACATTTTACATTAACTAAGTGCAGATGCATTATAGGGTTATCCAAAAATTCATGGTACTTTAACTAAGCATATGTACATTATAAGGTTGTGAAAAAATGCATGATACATTAACTAAGTACATGTGCCTTAACTAAAGTGGATACATTAGTTATGACCGAAGTCATTAACTTGATGTATTCTTATTTCACGTACCAAGTACATTCACATGAAATTATTATATACATTTTACATGAATGGATTTATTTAATTTAGATTATGTAAAGGTGATCATTCTAGTAAAGTTTAATTTCTCTTTTAATTCTGTTTAAATAATTACCCAAAATATGTAATTTTATGTTAAATTTGTTTATAATATAAGTCAAAGATCTTGTGCTTTTTGAACATTTACTTGATATTGTTTTGAAATTAGATGACAAGGATTTTTGCAGAGCTAACATTATGAATAGAGACTTGTAAAATCCTCAATTGTGGATAATGTGGGGCCGCCCATGAACTCGGAAAAGAAAATCATTTCAATATATGATTACTCAAGTGACGAACACGCTTTTAGATTTAGAACGCTTACTGAAAGAAGGAGCGGAGGAGCACGGGTATTGGTGTATATCTGTCTTTCTTTCTTTCTTTTTTTTTGTTCTCTCTTCGTTCTTAATCTTTTTTATAAGTACAATATATTCATGTATATTGAATGTATTATATTAATCATGCAGAAAAATATTTTTATGTTCATTAAATGTATTATATTATTTCATAGATTTTATGTATCATTTGTATTTTGGTTTCCTATGATGTCAAAAGCTAACATATATAGAGGAACGAAGGGGTGTGGAAGCTTTGCCAACCTTACGTCAATCTAAGTTTAGCCCAGGTATGGTTAGCAAGGTTAAATCAAATGGGCTTCTCAGCACGTCAGGGCCGGCCTTATCTCTTGTCCTTTTGTATAAGAAAGCTACGGATTTTGAGTTGCTATGCTTCAGTGTGCGTGTGTGTGTGTGTATATATATATATTGATATTTTTAATCTGCCAATAAACTTTTAATCTCTATTTAATTAACTTCCCTAAAGAAGATATTATATGCTTAAATCCTTTCGAACCTACAATTTTCAATAATCTGCCAAACTGAGCTAAGACTCAAGTGGCTAAAGCTTGCTTCACTCTATATTGTTGTAAATTAAAATGCAACAACTGAGACAAAATAAATTCGATGTAAAAATGATAAAGATTGCTTACATATTACCATCGTTCAAACAGAAAGACTGAATAATCAAGCAATGCGAGTAAAACAAAGCTAGTTGAAAGACAATAACACAAAAATTTACACTGAAATTGGATAGCCTTTGTGGATATACCGATCATCACGAGAAAAAACAAAGACCAGAGTCTAAAAAACTTGGACTTAAATTACCGCACATATCCTTGCATTGCGAAGAAAATATTCAACCATCAGCAAACAAAATGTGAAACGAGTCCGGCCATGTTAAGCATTCTAGAACATCGCATAGACATGAGGAAGGACCGATGTATCATGCACAGGTTGGACTTGATCATAGGTGAGATGGGTTACTTGATAGGTTTAACCATTTGGTTCGTGCATGCTTCCAATGAAGAAACATCACTTTATTTTCTTGACGAGGGTCAAGGTCCTGAACTCTGCATCATCCCTGACAAAGCTCCAGCAAATGTAAGTAAGAGGGATACTGGTAGCATGCCACATAGCATGAGCATCGACAAACCCCTTATAAGGTGGGAAGTCGAATATTTCCAAGAGCACAGCAAGGCTTCCTCCCACAACAAACAGCCAAACCTTCCAGCGTGATGGATGGCTAGTTACACCTGCCCAAACTCCCCAAATGACAAGTTGAGCTACACCCATGGCCATACAAACTTTCATATTTAGACCTGCACAAAAATCTGACTTGTGAATCCATTGAAACAATTACAACATCTAATCACAAAGGATTCGCAACGTGGACCAAGTGTAAGCTAATAATAACTAGTACTGTTCATTGCAAAAATAGTTATGACAAAAAGGGTAAAATGATTGTCTAAGATTATTTATGATGTAAGAAAGTTCAGAGAGATTAAAACGAGCTGTTAGGCAAGGCCATTTTGAATTATGTGAGTGCTTCGGAAAAAAGTAGATATCAAACTGAATCGTTTCTTTGGCAATCTCTATTTACAATTCACAATGTTGACACTACAATGTGGTGCAAGTAAATAAAATTGCAGAATAAAACTGTATGCAAAACCCAAGTCTAGAGGCTAACTATGATGAGTGCTGATAATATTGTTCTGTGAGGATAATAAAGAAAGAATTACCGTAATCAAGTTTGTAGAAGTTCAGATACAAGATGTGTGTTGTTACAAATGCAATCAGTGGACCAGCAACCATAACTCTTGAAGCTTCATCTCTTACATCGAATGCTCGTAGTATTGCTAGAATAAGACCATATCCGACTAATGCAACAGCAGATGAATAATCTAGCTTCTCTGTCAACTCAACATCTCTACAATTAATTAAGTTAGGGAACTCCACACGAGATAAAAACAATAGTGAAAAGAATCAATGATATTATACAACGATTGCAAGAATAGGCCATCTGATTATATTGTATTTTCTTTTCTGAGAAATATTTCATTTTCTTTTTATGTTAACTCTTTAAATTATGTCTTACTCATCGCTGCTTTATGGACAATGGAAATCATTGTTGGCAACGAGTATGGCATACATTCTACACTGAAGACATGCTCAAAACTTGTTTTTTCTCAAATAACTTCCTCGAGGCATAAAAAGGGGCTTCTATGATTAAGAACCTGAGCCAGGCTGTGGTGCAAGAAAATTTCTCCTAATAAATTAGGTGCAAGAAAATTTCTCCTAATGAACGGATGCTTAAAGATTACTGGTCCAAAGGATTGTAAAGAGGATTGCTTACCGGCTGTGAAAAACAGCACTCCAGAGCCAGAAGTTCATAGCCAAGATGGCGTAGATGTGCCACAAGCCAGTGTATTCATAATAAGTCTTTTTATCAGGCCTCAAAGGCAACTTATAATTCAGAAGGATAAAAAAGGAGAGCCAACCATGAAACTGTATCGCAAGGCTTAGTGCAGAGAAAGCTACAGCAACGGGTTCCTAATAAACAGCGGAATAAAAAATCACTAACAAGAACAACAATCTAAAAAACAACATAACAATTATACGAAGGCGATATACTACGAACCTGGATCCCATAAACACGTTGAAAAGGCCATTTTCCATGATATTTGAGCGGTTTGTCACCGAGTTTCTCCCTCTGTTCTTCTCTAGCAATCATACAATGGTACCGACAATCAGTGCGACAATCCCACTGCTTCCATTTCTGATAAAGGGGCTCTTGCAAATACCATGGCCCATCAATTGGTTTCCCATCAGATGAGAATTTACAGTGTTGAAAGCACCTTTCCCCCACGCATCCAGTTTTCTCACAGTCCTCCAAACAAACCCTAATAAATGAACAACCGCAAAACAATAACCGTAACAACTTCATGATTCATGAGAATCAAAATCAAGTAAAATTGCCGGGAAAAGATAAGGTCATCAAAGTAACCAAAAAAAGAAATATTCTAATTATAGCAATTTCAAACACCATTGAAAACTGTAATTATGAGGTCTTTTATAAGGATATTCTTCTTTCAAGTGCTATCAAATTCAATCCAGGTTAAATTGAATTTAGATTTCGCATCTCAAAATCATCCACCGAAAACTTTTCATCCAATTTTTCCTTCAAAAAGAAAAATTAAAAGAAAATAGTAGCTTTTTTCTATCAAACATCTTCAAAAAACGGAAGCAAAGAACTAAATTTTATTTTATTGAAGCTGCGGATATTTCGTCCTAGTACAATTTAAAAGATTAAAAAAACAAATAAAGAGCGAATCAAGAGAAGGAAATGAATTGAACTTACTTGTAAATCGGATCTGCATCACCTTCACTGGCGTCAAGTGAAGATACGAGAAAGGAAAGAGCGAAAATGAGCGGAATTAAACGGGAGGGAACCATTTGATTCGTGGCCAAAAGAGAAGTCAACAAGGAAAAAAAAATGATTCGACTTTTTTTTTTAAAATTTTCTACAGAATGAACGATTGCGGATTGAGGTTCCAGAGATGACGTGGTAGATTCTGTCCCATGGAATCGAAAAGATATATATGGAGGAAGAGAAAGAGTTCGATTTGAAGAACTGAGTTGAGCTGGTGCAACGAACTCAGTGGAGAAAGAAAGAGAAAGAGAGGGAGGAGAGAGTTGAGTCAGTGTTATGGAGATAAAGAAAGAGAACAATCAAGTTATGGGTGTTTTTTTTTTTTTTTTGGGTTTATGGAGAACCGTGACCGTGAAGGGGGCAGAGACCAGAATCTCGTGAGGAGCTAATCTAGTTGCGATCCATCGTATGACACGTGGACATATGATGTTTAATTTTACCAAAACGACATACGATTTCATGCATAATGACACCTACGCCCTTCGTCATTGACCATCTTCATACGGTGGCTTTTCATTGCTGTCATCCAAAGGCAAAGCGGTTGCCTATTTGCTTCCACGTGCTACAGCCGTTAGTACAATAGTAAGTGAATGTTAAGTTAAATCAATAGTTTAAAGAAAAAAATTTTTGCTGAGAAAATCAAATTCTCTCTCTCTCTCCCTTTTTCTTTTCATGATTTCAACGCCGCTGCCTCCGCCTCCGCCTCTGTAACAGTGCCTCTCCTCTCCTGCACCAACTCAAATCCGCTTACTTCTCTACTAGAATACGCCACGCGATGAGCGTAAACTCAAACTCAATTCTCTCAAAGTTAAACTCCCCTCTCCACCGATCATGTCCTTTCCCTATGTAGATGGTTACTTTTGTGGATATAGAGCTGCTGCGATGAGTATAGAGGTAGAACAATATAGAGCAGAACTTGTCAAAGAGAACACAGTTAATGACGTCGGAGAGGTAAGGTAGTATTCTATTCGGGATGCGCCTCAATGTTTAAATCAATCTACGAAAGAGGAGAAGCAGGCAGTCAGAAAGAAGACAACGGAAATCGTTTTAAAGACTTTTGGGCTTCAGGTTGATCTCATAACTTTTATAGATGGATAATTTGGGGCACACTGGCTCTCTGCTGTTCGCCCTGATCTGATGAACGAGGTCCAATTACTTATATAGAAGTGGCGTTCATTACAAAGTTTAAATGTGGGCTTCTAACTATATAGCTCAGCTTGGCTAGACGTTGGGCCTTCCCTTAACGTAGCATTGGGTATAACAGGTCACAACCTGAAAAAAAAATTTTCGATTATTTATTTATAATTTATTATATTTTTATTAAGAACTTTTATGTATCGCACTGGGCAGACTTACTGTCAATGGAAGTTGGGGTGTTAATGGTTTTGAGAATTTCACAAGTTTATTTAGCGTTCTTTATTTCAACATTTACTGTATTTGTCATGTTTCAATGCACACTTTTCTTCGTTAAACACTGTTTCTTTGGACACCACCAAAATTTTTTGATCAGTTAATTATTAGCTCATGGTCATTCACTCCCATGTTAAAGTACGTGTCATAATTATGCTTGTTCATGCCTTTTTTTCTGTTGATGGTGATGATTGGTTCTTTCAAGCTATATACAAACGATCAACTGTACCAGTGTTTAAAGCTCCTGGACTGGCCCTAGCGTTCTATGTCCGACTGTGTAAAAGAAACATTTTCTGCAATTCGAACTGTATGGTCTTAAAATGCTCTGTCCATCTGCCTACTTGTCTGGATATCTGCTGATGGATATTTAGTTTCCTTGAACTTCAAAATCAGACAATGCCAATCACTTGCTATCTATGTTTACATTAAGAAAAAAGTGAGTAAAAAAGCATTGGTGTAGGCTTGACGGTTGACATAATAACTTTGGTTGTCACAGGTAAGATCCTTCGGTGGGGAAAAGCATCAAATATTAATGTTTGGCTCTTTTAAGTAATTATTACGAAAGCTTTTATTTTCTCTACGTAAGCTTGTTGAAAGTAATTTGGTGGTTTTGGCAAGTTCTTGCTTATCAGAAAACTGGTATAAAGCTTGGCACTTTCAAATCCATAAATGAATCTTTGACCCGGGTTTATGTCTATATTTCTTTACTGGCCTTATACTGCCTTGGAGGAAGCAAAGTGAAGGCAGTGAGCATTTCAATCTTGGGATACCTTTTCTCTTAACCATCTTCAATGTTCGTGTAGTTCAGATTTGCTAATTTCCTGATCCTTGAACCATTTTCCTCAGAGCTTATTATTCTGCCATTTTTCAAACTAAAACTCTCTCTCTCTCTCTCTCTTATATGCTGATTGCTGGATGAATTTTCTGCCGAAACTGTGGCTTCATTCCTTGGATAAACTTTTACTTTAGCCTTTGCTGTGAGTCCCTTTTCACTCTCTGCACTCCTTTATTTGCATCTTTCGATATGTGCTGTCAGATATATTGCTCATATCAGGTTCAAGGACTGGTTAATGCATTTGGAGGCCATTAAGGAACTTTTGCTGCTAGTGCATATTGAATATTTGACAATACTTTCTGTGCCTTGCTAAAAAATGAGATCTAATCTAAAAGATCTTTTTTCCAAAATTCTGGTTTAGTCTCTTTTTTTTTTTTATTACTTATATTTTATTACTTATATTTGTATCATATTTACCTTCAGTGAACATTATCTTTATATTGATATTATTTACTCTTATTACAAGTGAATTTCTGAAAATTCTTTTCGATTTCTAGAAATTCTAAAAATCACTTTACTTCTTTATTATATCTGGAGCAGAAGTTGACGAAGCTGTCCTTGCTTATGGTTTAGAAAAAAGAAATCCAGAAAAGGGAAGTTGATGAAAATATCAAATTGTTCATCTCCAGTGGAGCTTTTGAGGGAAGTCAACAATTAAATTTACATTACATGTCAGCAGTGAAATCAGCAAGCAATGTGGGAAGATTAGCTTAGTCAAGCAATGTGGCTTTTGATGGTATATCAAATGCAGACTGTTCAGTTTCTATGAGGTACTCTTTTATTTTTCAAAGATTTGTATCTTCTCATTAGGCTTTACTTTAAGCTACTTCTCTTGATCTCTTCCATACAATAAAATATTACTTTCACTTTTTAAAGTAAATTGAGGAAGTTTCAGGTAAGATGCAAGTATCATACATATACTTTTTGCAACAAATTTCCTTAAAACAACTTAAGCTTCTTTTAGTCGGTCAAGTTAAATATAATCTTGGAACGATGATTAAAGATGCAAACAATATCGTGCTGCACTAACTAACGTGTATTTGTCCTGTCCATGCACATTTTTCTTATCCTTTAAGGACTGATGTGGAAATTCTTAATGGTTATAAAAATGCGGAACCGTGACTGCTCTAGTGGGCTCAAGCTGTGCATTCAAAGCAGAATAGTGCAGCTTTTGGCATGCTTCTATTAGGTTTGAAAGAAAAGTGTAGTTGTTGGCTTCTATTTCTCTTGCCATAGCATAGTGAGACCCACCATGCAAACGAATTGCTGTTCTGTTCTTGCAGTCAACCGGTGGTCGTATAACAGATGCTGCTGAGGATGTTTTAACATTTGACTAGAATGAATAGGCTCGCGTTGTTTCAATAGTGAATCAGGTATATATTTAAATCTTCAGGCATATTTATTTATTTACGCTTATATATGAAGGCATGGTACTTCTGGAGTAGAATTCTCCTCCCTTCTGAACATCCGCATGATTAATCAATTGATCTGTTGGCCAACCATTGAACTCATTCATAGGATAGTGCTTGTAGAGGTTAGAAAGCAAAAGATCACAGTCAAACTGGAAACGTATGACGTGGTCACTATTTTCCTTAACTAAGCAGGTAAAGACTATTCGATAAGAATCATTTTCAAATAATTTCACTGATTTATCCTGCTTCATTTTTACTCTCTCTTTGCAGCCACATGCTTAAATTACTTCAAAATGGTTTTTTCTGCAGTGTAGGTTGGATCTGAAGGTCAGATAACGTGAATGAAAACAGTCATAGTCTTTGCTGTTCCAGCTGTTACCGCTTATTCAATGGCATGCCTCTAAAATATCTAATCATCTTCCTGATTTTTCACCATCCAAATTGAATGTTATTTATTTAACAGTTCAATATCTTAAAATTGCATATATTTTCCATCTGATGATGCTAATTTCTTAGTATAGTAATTAATGATGGCAAGACTTTTTGTTTCTCTTTGGTGGCTTTTTTTTTGTCTTTAATTCATTTAAGGAAATAAATGTTCATTTACTATTTTATCATTTTGGTGCAACGGGCTAAAAAATTTTACGTAGAACTCAATCAGTTGATATACAAATAGCATACAATAAATTTGTGTTTGGCTTAGAGATTCTGATATTATCTCACACGATACCTCAGTTGGAAAAGTCTATTTTGACATGTTCATAGATATTTAAGCTATAACATTTATGCTTATAACAATGAAAAGGAAATAACATTAATTTCTTGTCAGAATAATTAACCTTGCTTTATGGGAGACATTGTTTTGATCATTTTGACAACATAATTAGCATCTATGTTACTCGTGTTTCGGGATGGGTGTGGAATACGGATGTATTCAAAATTTTTTAGGTTTTTCTATATATTTGGAAAATCGTATTTTCATACCCATATTCAAATATATGTTAAGGAAAAATGTAAGAGTCATAATGACGTAGGTTAGCAGAAATAGATTGGCATAGAACTGATCCTGGAAGTTATAGTCTGAGAAATGTGGATGAATCCGCTGGAACTCTTCTGAATTGCACATTAACTTGAGTGTTGAATATCATATACAACCTTACTCTCCATGAACATTGAAAGGAAACTTCATGCTTTCATTGTTCAATGAACTGGTCAGCAAAGCATATTGCTAAAAAAGGTTTGATGAAAATAGTCAAAATTTTTCTCGAAACTTGAACTAGGAAAAATAAAGAAGACTAGTTAAAATATTGGTAAGTGACAATTCCGTTAAGCCACAAAAAATCCACATAAACCACAACAAATCATATGGTAAAGGGATTGCAACATCTAAAACTGATGTTCACAGCCTGCTTAATTTGCAGAAAAAGATCTTTTTGTGTAATGACCCAACCGTTGCCTAGTTTGTCCTTCACGTGGCAAGAAAGAAAACTGTACATAGACTTTTGCTACTTCTAAGACCACTTTGTTTAAAGTGATCACGTAATGGTTTAAGACGTGTGGTATGTTAGGTTTCTAATATGAAATTAATCTCCATTCCAATAGAAGTTCTCTAACTGACTGCTTTGAGTAACTACTACTTTGAATTTGACAAGGGCATCTTTCATGGAATAAGGGTTGATGCTTGCATTAGACTTATGCAACATTGTCCAAATTTTAAGTCCTTATATAAAAAATTGACTTTTACCAAGTCATAAAATCTAGTCAATGCAGAAGATTCACTGTTCTGGA
>JBBYHL010000005.1:18864084-18882577 GCA_038381835.1 Adansonia madagascariensis
AGCACCCAAAACTCAGAGGTGGTGACAGAACTGTTCATTGGACTGCCAGAAAACCGCTGCTCCTAGCAGGGACTTATTTGGACATCAAAATGTGATTCGTGCCTCTCTCTTAAGTCTCAACCGTCGAATAACTAAGTGCGCGGCTGAAATCGTTTTCGAATAACACAAATAATGCCTGTGTGAATGTACCGGCCATTTCAATTAGCCTCCACTATTAGTAGTGTAGTTTTGTAACTCGTGTGCGTGTGTGTGTATGTGTGTATATAGTATTGAAGATCGTAATGTAATAGTTTTCGTACAACTGTTTATTCTAGTGTGTCATCTACCTTAATTGATCTCCTGAAATCTGGGGGGAAATTAAAGATAAGTCGAAGTTTTAGTTGTTTTATGGTATATTTAGTGATTATATATATAATATAATTTCCTTTTGTGGATTGTATCTGAACGTGTGAATAGACCCAAAAGCATCAAGCATAACTTAAAAACTGGACTCAAAATTTCTAAGATCATCGGGACATGCAAAGAATAACATTGGCAGTTGATTCCCATGTTTTACACGAGCCACAATGGTGAAGAGGGACTTATTGATTTGCTTTTAGTAAGAGAACTGTGTTGGGCCTATAATCAAGTTAGCTTGGAAAAGGCAAGCTAGACCATTTATTGAATGGGTCAGCAACAGTTTCAGCCTTATCATCCTTGCAATTAAAACATCCTTTAAGACAACCCAAAAAAGAAACTGATTTACTTGTTGGGCTTTTTTGTTTCAATTAATTGCCAGACATGGTAAAAGTTACTAAGAAATTTACCATTCAAGTTCCAGTCAAGTTTGTCACCCTTATTTGAGTTTCTCTCTCTCTCTCTTTTTTTTTTTCTTTTTTTTTCCTTTTTGTGGGCTAAATTAGCAATACCTTTCAGACGATTATCTTTAGTTTGTTTTCAAAATAATGGCAATAAATTTGTTGTTCAAAGGAGTTGTGAGTTGAAAACCAAACATTTCCCTGTCACCTTCCTTTTGTTTCGGTCTGTGTCGTTATCCCCTTCTGTCTGAGTCTGTCTGAGGGTAGAGTAATGATTATCTGATTGATCAATTAGGCATATGGAGAATGGGCCTCTGCTATGGAATCCTCTCATTTTCATACTTATCAATTTCCAACCTTCAATAATAGCTTTAATAGCCTCCAAACTCTATCATCCGGCCCAACCTAAATTATATATAATACTATTATACTTTATGTACTTAACATCGAGACAAGTGGTAGGGTTGCCCCAGCCAGGCGGCGATTAGGGCCATAACCCCACAACATCCCAATCTCTGTTTCTCCTCGGACCGTCCACTCACTCATTGTCACATTGTTATTTCGGAAGACAGAACAAAAACACCACACATGCGAAAGTAACAGACCGACCAAAATAATAGTACCAAGAAAGAGATGAGAGAGAAAGAGAGAGAGAGAGAGCGAGAGAGAGAGAGAGTGTTGTTAAGGGGTATTATTATTATTATTATTATATGTACAATGATCGATGTGTCCGATGACCCATGATGTTTGTCCAATATTGCACATATACATATATAGATGTGTGTTTGCTTCTTTTGTTTTAAAATAATAGTAATAACAATATGGGTAAACTGATGTGATGCATATGCCATTGCCTGCCAGGAGGCACTCATCTTCAACGGTCTATCACGCAGAATATTTATCATATTCTATTGTCCCCCGCGAAACAGGACCACTTTGAATTTGAAATCAGCAAAACTCAGCCCCTGACCTGACCGAGAAGGGCAGCAGGCAGCAGCTCCTCCCCCATCTCTCTCTCTCTCTCTCTCTCTGATTCATTCATTTTAGATTTCAGAGTTAGTGAAGTAGTCAGGACTCAGGAATATTGTATAGGCAGAATCTGCCAAGTTTTGCGTAAAAACTGAATCTCCCAATTATATATATATATATATATAAAATCTCATTTCAGCTGCCCCATCTACATATCTGTATATTTTACTACTAAAATATTAACAACATTTGTTTTTAATCTAACTCTCTATTTCTAATTTTTATTTGCCAGTCAAAGTGTTAATAACCCTTTTGAACTGGTTGAAATTATGAAAAGCCAAATTCTCTGCTAAGGTGGTAAGAATTAACTAATATAGTAGAAAACATCTATCCTCCTATAGCTTTTTAAGGCTTCTTGTCTGCAATTTGTTCATCGTTTCACTTTCATAAGCCTTAATTTATCTTTAGTTTTTTTCGCGGTAAATAAAAAAAAAAAAAGATGAGTATGAAAAATAATCTATATGAATTTTTTATAAATATATAATTTTATCGAAATTTATATAATATAAATTATTAATGTGTTAAAATTTATATAAATTTATATAAATTATAATATTTTAAATACAATTATAAAATGTAAAAATAATAAGATACAAATACACAAGTTATGTAAATTAATTTCTAGAATATAAAAAAGTTAGGGCTAATTTCTTGCATTTAAAGCAGGTTTTTATTCTGTCCACCATCTCCCCCAAAACCCTTTTCATTCAATGGAGCATGAAATTATGAAGACCTAAAAATGGCAATGGAATGGAAATGGTACAAAATTACTATCAGTTAATCAAGTTGTACCATTTCATTAAATAACAAAAACAATATTTTAAGTCCTTAAAAATCAATACCAATAATTATTTATTTATTTATAAATAGTATAATATGATTTATTGATATTATATAAATTTATATATTATCTGTACGTCAAATATGATTTATTAATAGATTTGAAATACTATACATAGCTCTCTTCGTTTATCTATACACCATCAATCGTAAATGTTACTTGCTAACAAACAACCCCAATGAATTAAAAACATTAATCATCTCAATTAAGTAATTGTAATGTACCTTTGACTTTCTCAAAGCTACAATGAATTTGATTTGCATTTTGAATTTTCCCGCTCACTCATTATAACTTAATAAAAGTTACTTTTGATCTCATAGATTTCGGTTTCATAATTTTATAAGAGAAGCGACTATGAATAAAAGTAATTATAAATATTAAAATTTAAATTAATATAATTTTAGAGATAATTATAATATCTTAATTAACGATAAATTAAAAAATTTTATTTTAAATATTTTAGTTGAATATATTTAATTTTTAATCAAAATTTTTATTTTAATTTAAATTTATAATGATAATAAATCAGATCAAAATTTTATAATATCGTATTTAATATCAAAATTAATTATTTTTATATTATATTTATATTTTATAATTCAAAATATTACCTCTACTTTATACTTTTACGGAAAAGACCAAATCTTCTCACTCATATTAAATTTATTCCGTTCACCAGTTCTTCAAAATCTAACCTGACGTCACGCCTATTAATCAATTAGGGCTTTCTTTCACTGCTCTGATAGATTGTAACGTAACTCAATTTTAGTTTTGTCTTCGAAATATCTGAGAATTGTCTGTCTGGGCATTTATGCCCCCTTCCCGTCCCCTTCCCCTCCCCTTGCTCTGCAACTGCAATGTATTCTATTTGCTTTGTATTTTCATACCTTTTCCACCTCTCTACCTTAATTAATTTCTATTTTATTGCTCAGATGAAGAGAACTTACAACACCATTGTTGTTGTTACCTTTCTGACATTATAACTTTATTACTGTATATAACAAATGTGTTATTCAATTTATCAAAAAAAATTAAATTAAATTAAATTTGATAATTCGTATATTTATATTATATATTTTGTCATATTATAATTATGTTAAAATATTTTATATTTATATAAATTTTAATAAAAAATAATTAATATTATATAGATTTTAAAATATTAGTGTACTTAAATTGTGTTATAATTTTTTTCATATCATATTCGTGTAATTATTTGAAAAGATTCTCACAATTTTGCACGTTAGAGTTTTGTTTTTAATTTAACACATTTTTTGTTATTAAATACTTTTGTTTCTGTCGTTGACGCCCTGAGAAAACTCCAAAAACTTTTAGGTCTTGATTTCAAGTCCTATCAGTTACATATATAGATTTGTTCAATTATTTATTGATTGTTAATTTGCTTTGTTTATTGGTTAATTTTTTATGTATATTTAATTTAATTTGATTATTATTATTATAATTTCTAATGATTTAAGTAATTTCATAAAAATATTAATAGTGTTTTTTTCAATGCAATTCCTTATTTAATTTTAACTAATATTTCTTGCCAGTTGCATCACATGTGAATTTTGTTATTTTAGGAAGTTTTGGACGTATAATTGTATATCTACAAATAAAAACAATTAACAAAGTATTTGTTAACAAAACTTTTATTAAATATAAAATTTATTTCATGTGCAAACTATATCAAATTAAAATAAAATTTATTCTTTTTAATATTAGTGTAAGATTAAAAGTACTGGATAAAGAAATTTAATATAAGTTTTAAATTTTTTTATAATAAATTTATTTAATTTCAAAAATAATTAAAATTGAAACTCTTAAAATAAAAGAATTTAATGTAAATTTTAATTTTTTAGTTATTATCGTATAAATTTATTTAACAAAAATCTTTCATTGTAATTAGAATTCATAATTATGGATTGAATAATCTTATTAATAGTAACAAAATTTACTATCCTTCTAAGGCGACATCCAGTAAATTCAGAATTTGAGTCTCGATATTTACAAACTTTTTTTTATCCCTAAAATAAATATCTTTTATAAAAAAATTCAAATTTATAATAACAATTTAAAAATTTAATGAATAATGATAATTATTTTTGTCAAGTTAAAAGGTTCTCCATGCATTAGTGTTTATATATTTATATATAAGCATAAAAGATAGTCTTGTTGTATTTAGATTTTTTTTCAAGTTTTTGACTCATTCTTGTACAAAATTCAAGGTAAAAAGATTCATCATCACAAACTTTTGCAACTTTCAGCTTTTTAATTATTTCTCTGATTCTTTTCAGTTCTTGTTTTTACGTTATATAAAGCTAAAGGTAAGGGTAAAGCTAAAGCTAATGTGGGGAAGAAAAAAAATCGCAAAATTCCAGTGAGATATTATTCTGATTTGGAGTTGGCTCCTTGTCTGCATGCATTCGGATTTTGCTGGTGAAATGAAAGTTGGTAACTTTAGTTGCTTGGCAAATTGCCTCTAAAAATAGTAAAATACACGTACATGAAGCTTCTTTCTCATCTGGTTCAGGTTCCATGCACACCAGCAGCTTTACGACCTCTCTTTTCTCTTTTCCTTTCACTTTTTCCTTTTTTTTTTAGGCATTGTCTTTTTAAAGCTCAGACTTCCATGGATGGAGAACCAGTAACCCTAATCTAATACATAACGATTCTCTCATCCAATGTACCTTTTTCTACCTCTGTTTAATCTACAACCAAATGATTACCTAATCTCTCTCTTTCCTTTTATTTGACCTTTATTTTCAGTTTTAGAATATATTACCATCACTTGATTGCTAGCTATCCTTCTTTTTTTTCTTCTTCTTCATGTAAAGGAAAATGAAATGAACCAAAAAGGAAAGCAAATTGGTTGCATGCAACCAAAAATGCCATGTAATAATACTCAGTTTAATTACCCATGCGTCTAACTTTTTTCAATTTTTTTCTCCTATTTCCAATAATAAATGGCCTACCCAAATATATAATAGGGTAAAATCCCAAAAAAAAAAAAATTCAAACATCCCTAAAAGACACTTTGACCCCTCTTATTTCAAAATTTATCTTTTTTGTTTTAACCCTACTACCAAACATAGGTAGTCAGCACAGCAGTTAGTTAAATAAATATTAATTATAATTAAATAATGAAAACATGTTTTTATTGAAATTATATATTATCTCATAACCAAATAAAAAAGAAATACATAATTATCAAAATAAAAAAGGAAAAATAAAAGAAAGAAATGAATTACTTAAGATTAAAGTTAAACCTAATGAGTTAGGCATATATTCTTTTATTTATTCCATTTTATATTTCCTCCTCTATCCCATCTAATTTAATTAGAATAATGGTTTTATTTAACTTTATATTTTTTACTTCAAACTTAATTATAATAATGATTTTACTTAATATTTCAAAGTTATGACATTTTGATTGTTAATAAAATAATTTTAACTAATTTATTTTCTTTACATTTTTTTTTTGGTTTTTGCTTATGAGTAGATAACTTGAAAAAAAAACTGTTTTTATCATTATTTAATTAACATTTTTGGGTTATATATATCTATATTAATATATACTAGATGTAACATGTACAAATGCCTAGTACATTCTTGAATTTATTAGTGCCTTTCGTTGGGCAGGATCTGGTTCTGAACAAAATTTTATAAATTTGAATCGGCTCAATTCGTTTAAATTATTATTTATTAATAAAATTATTTTTATTTAAATTTAATTATAAAAAATACTTTTAAATAGTAAAAACATATCATCGAGCTGATCTAAACTTGAATCAAATTGGATTTAAAGATAAATTTTAAAAAAATAATCTAGATTGCAGATTTGGCCCATGAATAGATCTACGATGGGATAGTGAAATAGGTTTATTATAGATAATAGAAGCTTTAGTTGATATCATAATGCTAATTGTTTCGTTTATAAGATACATATGAACATTATGGAACATAAATGGTTAGATACTCCTTTTGTCTAGAAAATATTTAGCTTCTTCTTTTTCTGCGATTAATTTCTTTAATTTTGATTTCAATTATATTTAGTATAATTCAATTAAATTTAACAAATACAAATTAAAAGAATACTTTTCAAGCTTTAGTTATTAATAATTTATAAGTATATAATTTGTATATTTTGAGGTTATATAGTATTAAGTTTTGAATATTAAAATTAAAATTTAATATTTTTTCTTACAATTGAAACTACAACTTAATCATAAATTTATCAAATACTAAATCTTAAAAATAATTTCATGAATAAGATAACTAAACTTCAAATATTCTAACAAATAACAAACACTTACTAATTTGAAGAAAATAAACTCGACTATTGATTCATGCGACCTTATACATAAAGTAGCCATAAGACATGCATATCACATCGAAATGTGACTTCAAGAAGAACCAAAATTATCCAATTATTTTTTATAAGATCCAAAAGAATATACTTATCATTTTCAATGAAACATTATTGCAATATATACATACCAAAATAAAAAGGAAGAGCCATGGATTCCTACGTCTGTAACTGGTGTCTTTTAAGAACCAATCAGAAAGCGAGTATTCTCAGGGGCCCAACAGCCACGTGTACAGTGCTAGTCCCACCAGGACCCCGACGAGTAGCATCTCATCACGTGAAAGACCCACGTGAACCACACCCCACCTTTCTTTCTGTCTCTCGGAGTAGAACGAGCCCTATAATTCTAAAAGCCGAGCCCTTTCAAGTTTCAATTCAAACTTTGAAAGTTGAAACTGATAGTAGTTGATACGCCAAAATCCACGGCCGTTTCTTGTAGCAGCGCCTCTAATATGCCCTTCTCAATCTCCGTCAAAATCCCTTCCCCTTCTTCCTCGTATGCTATTACACTTTGGACCTTCATTTCTGGCAAATCTTTGTCAATCAAGGCGTCAATGTCTTCAAGAACACGGCAATCAGCTCGAGGAAAGCTTCCAATCTTCGAGCACAATGTGTCTATTAGTTGAGACCCATTCATGCTATTAAAATATTTACATCCAACGGTACTTTTAACCCAAGGCTTCATATTAAAATAAGGCTTCAAAATTTCAGTTAAAATTTCATCCACTAGATGGAACAGTAATTTTCTATTGCATCGGAGGCTCAATTGACTAGAACTGGCTTTATTACCAAAGACGATGGTAGTGGAACAAGTGGTGAAATGTTCGAGGTAGTAAAAAATGGAAGGGTTAAGAGAATGGGAGGGGGAGAACCAGGACGCCGAGGACAGTGGGGTATCTTTTTCTAATCCTGTACGTCTTAGTATTCTAGCGATGTACTCATGATATTCCGCAGCTTCTTCACCGGTCGTGCCGGTGGTAGTGTCATCGTTACACATGTCGCAGTTGTTCTCGTATTGGGCAACGTGTGCGAACGTTGCTTCTTGTTTGTTGTGCGTTTGGCTCGAACAACTAGATAACTGTGAGCTACGTTTCGGTCTTTGAGCATCTAAGGCCTGTAGCAAATCCAAACAATAGGCGTATAAGTAAAAGTCTCATTGTTTCTTCAAGAAGAACAGTAAAAATTCCATGCGACGTTGCAAAGTTATTATTATTTAAAAGAAGAAAAGAAGATGAAAGTAATAATTTGAATACTTGTTTTTGAGGGATTTTTGTGGCTGGAGGAGAAGGATCTTTTTTGAGTGGAAGAAGGGTAGGGACCGTGATGTTGACTAGATTATTTGACAATGGGGTCTTCCTACATTTCTTGTCAGGAATGTTAACTCTGTTGGCTGTGGAAGGATGAACGAAAGGCTCCTCTTGCTTGTTTCGGATAATGTCCGATGTCTGCTGAGGCTTTTTCAGACGGGACCCGAACTTTTCACTGGACCCTTTCTTGCATTTTCTTGTGGCTCTCGGTGGCTGCTGCTGCTTTTGCTGCTCATCTTGTTCCTCTGCAACAGGATGCAACTTGGGCTTTTGTAAAACCCTGATGGGCTGAGGCTGGATACTGATCTCGGAAGATGATGATGATGATTTTGGAAGTTGAGGACTGTGATCTTTGGTGGACGAGTTCGTAACTGGTTTGCCTTTGGATTCCAAGAATCTAAGCCTGGGTGAACAGGAAGGTGCTGAGTGCTTGCCAGGGCTTGAATCATCAGCAAGTTTGGTCAAAGCCCTGGAAATTTTCTTGTACTTGAATTGGCTAACGAGCTCTTCTCTGGCTTGCTCTCTATTGCGAACTGTGTTGGTTATGTCCATTCCAGCTTTCCTGCTGACACTTTCTTTAACCTGCTTCACTATCTGCCGAGCATAGTGCCCAGGGCTTCTGTTCTCATCTTCATGTTTAAGCTCTTTCCTTTTCAGTATCGTTGAGAGACGAGAAATCACCAACTCTTCGCTACTACTCATGTTCTCTTTGTTGATCTGAAGTGAGAGACGATGGTGATGATCCACGTCTGACCTCCTTGCAGACGATATTCTTGGAGTTTCTGGCAATGAGCGAGTGCCTCTATCACCATCCAATGATTTTCTATGGCTACTTATTGTGCTTTGGAGAGGCTTTAGGGGTCGAACGTGGTGATTTAAATGTGACTTGCCTTGAACATTTGATGAGGATGAAAAAGATGGTGAACTGCTTTCAGGAAGAATGTCAAGACCCATTAGCCGAGCAACCAAAGTAGGAGTCTTTGTCCCTGGGGAGCTGCTAATCTCCGAAAAAGTGTCACTGTTTGGGGCTCCAACTTTTGATCTTATGTCTCCACTTGTTTTTATTTGAATTCCCATCTGGATTTTCATAAAGAAAACAGGAAAAGCAAAGATCAATATTATAACATGATCATTATCATCATGATTACTCACTCTTCAAAAAAATGCCAATCTTTTAAAATGAAAGCAAGGCTAGGGACCCAAAAAGATGAAGAAATAAAATAGCACAAATATTAAGTGCTCAATTAACTTACTGGGATATTTAAATTTTCTTCTTCTTCTTTACAGGTTGATGTCAAAGAAGCTGAAGCTGAAGCCAAAGTTGAACCTTCCTCCTCCGATTCCAAACTGTTCCTTGGCGCCTCTGCACCTGCATTGCATTGTAACCCATTACTATACTGATCAGAAGTTCAAACTCAGAAGGGAAGAAAAAAAGAAAAAAGGAAAGAAACCAAGAGAGAGTGAGTGAAGAAACCCTTAAGGGTGGTGGTGACGACAGCACTGTGTGGAGAGAGAAAAGAGTCAGGCTTCTTGAAACAAACACAACTGCTACTGGTACTACTGGTTTGATGGTTTAAAGGGAACTGGAAACGATGGAAATCAAACAAGTGGAAGACAGCACTAATGCAACCAGTGGGAGCAGGAGTAGTTTGAGCAGAGTCTCTCCCTGTCTCTGATGCTGCTCTCTTGGAGCTGTTGGAGGCTGAGGAATTTTTAGCCCCACTACTTCCCCAATACCAATCCCTTCCCATCTCCGATCAAGAAACAAAAAAAAAAAAAAAAAGAAAAAAAAGGAGGGGGGTTTCCCTGGCAATGAGAAGAGACGAGGGTGAAAATGACCGAAGGAGGAGTTTTAGTCGTAATTGATAGATGAGAGAAAGAGAGAGACGGAGAAATTGTAAGAGTGTTCAGTCTTTTGGAGGAAGAAAAGCTTAAGAAAATGTATAATAGGACGCTGGTGACGGAGCGAGAAAAGCGGATCCATTGAAGCATAAAACACCCACACATTTTATTCGAGGAATTATTAAGTACAACAAAAGCATTGGTTTGTGGGTGCGTGGCATGTAGCATCCTAGTACCTCTACATCTGTCATCGCCATTATAAAAATTTTCTATTCGGCTTCTTATAACAGTCAAATGTTATCGATTTAATTAAAAAATTATACAAAAATAAAAATAAAAATCTATTTATAAAAAGATTTATGAATTAAAATATATTTTTTAAAATTAAATATATATTTTTAACAAACACTCATTAAAATAATAGCTTCTTTTTATATATTTATAATAAATTTTTGCACTTTCAACCATGAGTCAATTCCAATGCTGCACTATATATTTTTAATAATGTTGAAAGGATCTACTTAAGATATAAATAGATATTAATTAAAAATTATTTAATTATTATTCAAAAATTACATTGAGTACATTATTTGAATTAAATTTAAAGAAGAAATTTTAATAATTATATGTATTTTTTTCTTAAATATCAAATTTGTAACATTTTTTTTTTTAATTTTCTTGTCTTTCGTTTACTATGGAGACCGTAACTAGAATCAACTCTCTCTCTCTCTCTCTATTCTTTTATTGGGAAATGGAATTGATAAAAGGATAATGTAGTAAAAATGGTATAAAATTGCAAGATGGTCTATCAAAAAATAATAATAATTGCAAGGTGATGACGATGCGACCACGCACCTTTCTTTTCTGTATCTCCATCTGAAATGCAGACACGTGATAAACAAATGTCTCTCACTTTCGACCATCCCAAGCTCGATTTACAATGTGATTCCCCTCCCTTAACTTCCCTTCGATTTTAAATACGAGGTGGTGCTTTACATATATATGTATATATTTATATATAGCATATGGGGGGATCTGCACTGCACTGTGATAGCCTGCCAGGACCACGACCCAGGACAGGAGGTTAAGGTTATGAATGACGTTTTATTTATTTATTTTTTTTCCTTTCAAGTCTCTTTTTTCTAATCATGGATCAGAATTGATGCACCCCAGGCAGGGTTACATCTAGAGCTCAGCTACCTATTTTACTCTACCATTATTATATTATTATGATTATTAGGATGGCAATCTAAGGGAGATTTTGCCATAATATTCCCCCTCCCCCTTTCAAATATCTTGGCTGCTTTGATTTGGATGTTAAAATATACGTCATTCTTGATTATATTTAACTCGTTCAACTCCATCTTATTTTATTAATTTTTTAAATAATAACACTGCTTTTTAAGTAAATTATCAACAAAAAAATTATTTAGCTTTCTTTAAACAAGATCTACTATTACAAATTTTCATTTTTACGTAAATAAATATAATATAGAAAGGTAAATGATAAATTTATAGATGAGAACCGCCCACTCCGCTTACCTATTTTCTTTAAATACTTCTTCGGGCTGATGATTGTAGAATTCATTGAGTTAATGTTCGGTGGCAATTTATTATCATGACGATATGATTATCAATGTGATTTAATTACTATTAATTTTAAATTATTATGTTCTAATTTTTATTAAATGAACCATTTTTTAAAATAAAATTTTATAGTTATTAATATATTTTACATAAGTTGTTTACATAAGATGGAGATTTATTAATAAAAATTAAAAAATGGCGGAGAGACGTAGTGGACATCATTTCCAAAGTGAATGCCTTAAAATAACTTTGAATATAACTTTCCCTCAACAATAAAATTTTCTAAGATAAATTATCTTGGAGGAGATTTAAATCACCAAAAAATGAAGTCATCTTAACACTCAACGTAAAGATAAAATTATTACCAAACACAATGATCTAATTACAATAATTAATTTCGATTTTAAACAGACCACTCCATACTAAATACCACAAGTTCTGCAAGAGTATTGATTATGCTTCATTTTTCACTTGGAAAATGAAACAGCAAAATACGAAATGGAATTGGAAGGAAAGAAAGGGCAGTAAGAAAAACAGTTATTTACGCTTTAGAAAGATCGCCAAGAGGGGAAAACGTCATTTTTTTTTTCTATTGGGAAAAGAAAAAAGAAGGAAAATCAAAGCACGGTCATAGTTGAAAGGCTTCCTATGGAAATACAGCAAATTCTCAATGGTGGCAACGAAGATGCTGCCAAGAGGCAACAAATGGCAAAAATCGTACACCAGAGGCTAGGGTTGAACCACCCCTTGCCTAAAAATTACAACACAATTCTAAAAGTCCTAGCACCACCGTTGTTCTCCTGCTACTTTCTTCTCATGTCTTTTGATGAATAATGGCAATAGATGAAGTTGCCAACCCTAGCGTACCCTCTAAAAGGCAGAGCTCTTACGGTGTAATGACCAGCATTCAAATAGACTCAGGGAAAGAAGGCCCTTCCTGGGGTTAGTCTGATGCTAATTAGCTGTAGTCTTTCAAACAACTAGTTAAAATCCATTTCTTAACATAAATACATTCAACGACCTTATTAGTACGGCTCAGAACTCTGACGTGATGTGATCCTACAAAGGTCTATTTAAGTGAAAGAAAGTTTTAATTGCACAAATCAGAGTAGCCTGCATTCAATCCAAGCTATTTATTAATGCACTTTTATTACCTTCAACAAACTGTTAAAGCGTACAATTTAGAGAGCAGCAATGCGCCTGGCATGGATGGCTCCCTGGGAACACTCCCTGCCAACATATGAAGCCTATCCAACATGTCAGTTAATGTTCACAGTATGATGCCCACCCAAGTTAAAATTATCATGCAGAGCTTATATTGAAGAATCAAGCATCTACATTTACCCTTCCCCGCCACATAAATCAAACCTAATGCATTTAACATGAATGAATTCTCAGAAAAGATCACCAGCGCAGAAAAATGTCAAGGAAAGAAAATTTTCCCGATAAAAATTTTCAAAATTAACAATGAATTGTGGCATACCAACAGTTTACTGTTATCGTCGTTAGAACACCTTCAAAACATTCGCTCAGCCAACGACATGATTACATGAACTAGAACATTCAAATTTTGAATTTTAAACAGTAGGTGCTCCAAAGTTCTCGGTCGTGTAAAATTGCCACAAGCAGCAGAGAAATAAGATGCAAGACTCATACGCCATGACAACATGAAAAAGATGAACGTGTCAATCAAGTCTGATGTGGTACAAACAGATGTAATTGCAATCATCTAAAGCAGCTGCAGACACAATGATGCTGTACATTGAACATGAACCAGTAGGACCGGGTTATGCCTCATGGAGTTAGACAATTTAATCTAGTGGACATCAATCAAACAGACAGTAACACAAGCAGGGGCTTAACTGTGAATTTCCAAACAATTTTATCAACTGGTACCTTAAAAAGAGCTGAGTGAGGTCAAACTACATTGCACCAAAATACATAATTAGAGCAGTACATAAATGAATTAATAGACTAATAACAACATGGTTAGAATATCTAGAGGCAAGAACGAAGAAAGGCCACAAGTGAGTATTAGCATATGACATATCAGTCTGACACTATTAATTGAACGACTGCAAAGAAAATCAAGCATTAAATGTCAGTGTCTTGACATAACAATCAATCCAAAAAATGTACGTACCAATTGTCCCGTTCTTGTATTCTCAGAAGCAGAGTATAGGAATCTCTGCTCACCTTGATTGGTCCTAATTAATTTTTTGCAAAAGCCAGGAGTTACAGATTCACCAAAAATCACAACGGTAGTACCATCTCATGGCAGCAGTTTGCACAAGACTCAGAAAAAGAGTTTTCAGCAGATACATTTCCAGTACTGTAACTTCTAAACACCCCCTCCCCTTCCTTTTCAATCCGACCCAAAACAGATCTATGGTGTTCCAGATCATCCAGAGGATTTACCTTATGCAGGAAAACGTCAGTGGCATAACTTTGAAAACCCAAACCCTTCATTTATTAGACTCGTTAATACATAGATTAGAGAAGAACTTTTTCCACGAAAGTTCAGGTTTCAGCTCTTGATAAGAAAAAGAATGATAGAGAGTTTTCCTTCTTTATTATTTTTTAAAGAGAGTTTCTAAATTTGGCCAAAAAAATAGATGGTTTCCAAATTACTTCCTACTTGAAGATAATATAATGAAATATATCAAGTCCTGGAAATGAATAAAAAGAAAAGTCTAATGACAAATTTATATCAACAAGCTATATGCAATTGAAAGATACCAAGGGAAAGATCAAGAAAATGAAGGGGGAAAAAGACTGGGAATACCCCATAACATAAGTAAAAACTGATAGATTGCTCTGATCCTTGAGCAAAGAAAAGAGAAGATCTGAAATGATCCTTCTAAGTTCTAGCATCCACATCAAACCCTGCTCCTGTCCAGCCAGGTGCTGCAGATCCTCTACTCTTGGGCACGGCACCAATCCCCTTTCCTCTTCCTTGAAAAGGGCTTTTCTTCTTTCCTTTAACTTCTCCATCATTTCTGGGAAGTTGATTCTGCCCATTCATAGCTGGAAAATTTCCATCATTACCTTGATTAGGTACACTTTCGGAAACAGTATAGCCCGGTTCTGTTGTTTGTGGAACTGAGGAATCATCTCTAGTTGCAGCACCCTGTGAGGATCCAATTGCTTTCATGTCCTAAACATGATCCACATGCAAATTTTTAACAATCTTTCTATGATTTACATGCATATACCAGTGCTTGTAACAATCCACAAGCTTTACAATATAAAAGAAATACAAAAAATGTTGCCAAAGAATGAAGCCCTTTAGTTAAGCACTAGCAGGCACTTTAGTTTGGCTTCTTAGCAATAGCCATTTCCAAAAGGATCCTAGCTCACCACGAGAAGATTGGGGAATTGATATACGTATTCTTGAAACTTCATACATCAGAGTATTTATTACATTAAAGCAAACATAATCTCAGAAAGATCAGCAAATTAAGACTTCTGATCTCACTTCATATTTTTTCCTCTTCTCCTTTTTATTACAGGGTAAGGGGCGGTTTAACTTGATCCTAGAGGGATCTAAACATTAATAAAGAATCAACAAGACCTATGCTAGATGGTAAGGAAAGGATCTCCAGTGTTTGTAGACATGCACACACATGAATATATTTTTCATTTTAATATGACACCTCATTATCAATCCAGTTTATAATACACTGTTCTCAGTGAACGCAAAAATTATTAGCAATAGAAAATCGCAAGAACAACTTACAATAAAGGGAACAATTCACATCAGCTGACATGCCTATTCTGGTGACTGTTGTAAATCAGTTATCTTCCCCACATAGAGGACCGTTTAAGTGTTGGATACTACATGCAGTATAATAAAGAGAAATAGAAAGAAACCTTACATGGTGAGACAAAGTAGATGCTCTACTTGGGTTCAGTGCTTCCAATCGCCTTTTCAACTCCTCAAGTCGAGCAAACTGAGAGTTACTGCTTTCTTGAACCTATCAAAGAAAAGCATCAAATTATAACATAGTGCATTAATGCCTGCTTATCCATCTATAGCAAAGAAGTATACCAGATTGTTTAAGTCCTCACATAACTTCTGCTTAATTGCTTCCTCATCATTCAGAGCCTTTAATGCTGCCTCCCAAATCTGAAATACATATAAAAATGCTGCTATCGAATTGAAGATAGAAGGCAATATAGTTGCCAGTAACATGGATTTTAAAAAGGGAAAAAATATTCAATAGCTTCTTGCAAGTCCAAAAGATCAGTTTTGACGTTAATTAATTGAAATACAACCATCCGATCAGAGTATAAGCAAATTTCAGAATCAATCTCAATCTGCAATTTCATGCAGGAAGACTAATGTGTTATATAGCTGCGAATTTCCTCATTTCAGATCAAACGGTTTTACATGGATACGCTACCATCAGAACATTTGCATTGGAAATTCTTCATGTTAAAATTTATAATTTGGCCCATCAGGTCCCTGATCAACCCAGTATTCAACCTAGTATTACTGGCCCTTGGAAGCAGCCAGAAGTGTCAGGAAATAATGAGGACTCTAGTTCAATTAAGAAGAGATAAGATATGAGGCCATGATACAAGCTCACATATAGTTGAGAGAGAGAGACAAATATGACCAACCTTTCTTGCTTGTTCTTCCTTCTGCTTGGCAATGCGTATTCTCTCAGTTGACATTTCAATTTTCTTTCTCATATGTTCAAGGGCTGAAGATATGCACCACACATTACACAAGGAGTCACTCAACTATAGAAAAATAAACATAAATGAAGAAATATTTCATATAATGGCAACACCACAAAAACCTGCTTTTTTAGGCCCAGCAGTGAGTTTCATCTCCATTGTAAGATTTGCTAGTTCTCTTTCAACATCGCGAATTTTAGAATAATTTTCTTCTATATATCTGAAAGCGTGCATCAAACCAGATTAGATAAAAACCCAATAAATGCAACCACGAGAGACAAACCCAAAGAACATTAAAAAGAAGAGAAAAAATGATTAATATAAGGCATATTCAGCTTTCAACCTTTGTACAAGTAAATGCTACACACTGGAAAATTAAATTCTTAAAATCCAAACAAAATTTTAATAACTGAATTGAAAAGGGAAAAAAACTACTTTCTTATGCTTTGATTAATTGAGCGAGTAAACCAAATATTGAAGTTTTTAATATTTAATAAAGCAACTCATGAAATTTGAAGGAAAAAAACGCCAGAGTTCATAACAAGCCCAAGTGGAGTAGGTTTTAGATTCGAATGGTAAGTTAAGAACTTAATTAAAGCAATAAACATTGAATCATTTGAGATTTAGGATTCAATTCCCATTTTAAGCATTATCGAACTCCCAATAAAACTTTATGCACTAGCCCTAATCAACTCCTATCTCTCTAGATCTGTATTACAGTTTAAAGACTTAAGCTAATTCTTAAAGGCTAACAATTTATAGAAAACTTACATAGTCTTTTTTTTCTACAGACGTGCAAAATAAAAGGAGAGTTTCCTCACTACAACTGAATTAAAATCCAGCATTAAACAGAACCATGCATATAGCCCAGTTCTATAGCAGTTGAACAGGCAACTGAAAAACAAATGATGAAACAAATGCACATTCGTAAAAACGTTAGAAGTAACAATATGAACATACTTCTTGAGTTGAAGCCGCTCTTCCTCGATTACCTGCCGCCACGATTAAAAAAAAATTAAATACAAATACGCCATCACATTTTCGCCAAAGCAACTACACGGAACACAGAGACAGAAAGAGAGAGAGAGAGAGAGAGGAAAGAAGGAAGAGAACTGACCTTCTCAGTGTAGGCTATGACAGGGGCTTCCCTAGCGAGTCCATCGGGTCCGATCTCGGGCATAAGGGCAGGATTCGAGGCCATTTTTCTTTCGTCCTTTTTTTTTTTTGATTGAAATCGAAACTGGAAATAGAAATGGAAAACAGTCTTCTAATTATCTGATCCGATCTGATTTTACATTCGTTTCATTTCTGGAAGCATTGCCTTGTTGGTCCTTTTTTTTTTTGGCGGGGGGTGGGGGGAGGGGGGGGTTCGCTTTCTTCAATTGACAGAAAGAAAGAAGGGAAAAAAAACGTGAGGGTTTATCGTTAATCGTTATCCTCCTTTCCTACTGTGACCGATACGCGCGTTTTCCGATTCTTGAAAGAAATGACAATAGGGCTAGTTCAAGGCCTGGCCTGATTAAATTTGTACACTAAAAAATATATATTGTTTTCAAAGTTTCGATTTAGCGTAACTTATTGAATTTTTAAAAAAAATTATTTCAATATTTACAGCATATTAATTTAATAAAATTAAGTTTTTATTAATTAAATATAATTCAATCCAGATCACATCTATTTCGATTAAAAATGTCTATCACAAATTTTTAAATTTAATCAAATTTGGATCACATCTATGATCTTATAGATATATCTAATACAAGTAGAATGACACAAATTTAGTTAGACAGTTTACAAAAAAAAAGGATAAATCATAAAATGAAAAAATATATATATTAATAAAGTATTATAGTAATTTACTTTACTAAAATTAGAGTGACATTATATTTTGAAATATATGTCATCTATTTTTTTCCCCTCAATTTTAAAAACTTTCATAGAGTTATCCATTTTTTTAGTACTTTTAAGATAGTTATTAGTTGCAAAATGGCTTGGGTAAATTGTTAAGCATCCCATGGACGGGGAAAGAATACAA
>JBBYHL010000005.1:18895745-18906655 GCA_038381835.1 Adansonia madagascariensis
ATGAGTATAGGATGTCAAGATAAGCGTTTTCCAACGTACACGTGGCATTCAATTCCTTCTTTTTTTTTTTCCTTCATAAATTTAGAGGCAAAGAGGGGAAAAAAAAAAGGAGCTGCTCAGTTTCAGTCTCATCATCCCCCCTACTTTCTCTCCGTGTTCCTCGAAAACTATACTAATAAAACAAAACAAGCTCATTGATTCATTCATCTCTGAAGCTGACGAGAAGAAAAAAGATCATCCTTTGCTTCTGCAATTGTAGAAGAAAAACATGGCTTCTTGTTGCAATTCAATGAGATTGGACGGTTTCTTCTCTTCTGCTTTCAGATCATCAAAACGATCATCAAATGCCATTCCGTTCCCTTCTTCTTCCTTCTATGCCCATCGTTTCCGTCTTAAAAAGAATTCGTTTTCAGTATCACACTCTCCTTTCATCATCAAAGCTTCCTCGTCTTCTTCTTCTTCTTCGTCCACGACCATTGCTGAGCCTGAAGGCATCAAGGTTGCATTTTTTTCATCATTTTTCTTTTTTCTTTTTAAATATTGTTGTAGTTTAAATAGGGCTTTGGGTTTTCCTTATTTGAATGTACAGATAAATTCAGTTCCCACTAAGCCGATTGAAGGGCAGAAGACTGGGACAAGTGGGCTTCGGAAGAAGGTGCATTTTTATTCTTTTTCTCTGTTATTATTATTTTTACTTTGCTTCTAAATGTTGTTGTTTTTTTTTTTTTTTTTTTTTTAATTTCATTCCTTAAGGGAAGATAAGAACAGGGAGTAGAATTTTGGTTGTTTTGCCACTTTTTTTTTGGATAAACATTGGATCATTTGTTTTAAAATGGGTTTGGACTACGGATCCAACTATTTAACGTCAAACTCCATAGAGTTCTTTGCTTTTTGGTTTTATTTAATACAATTTCATTTGTTGCAGGTTAAAGTTTTCATGCAGGAGAACTACCTTTCAAATTGGATCCAGGTTTGAATTTTTGAAACTTTGTTTTATTTGTTTTAGTGCTTACTTGCATTGACGGATCGGAACTCATGTGTCTGCAGGCGTTGTTTAATTCATTGCCACCCGAGGATTACAGGAATGGAGTGTTGGTCTTAGGAGGCGATGGACGATACTTTAACCGTGAAGCTGCGCAGGTCATTTTCTGAGCTGCTACTCTATTAACAGTGAATTGTCTGCTTGAATTTGGTTTATGTTATTTTGCCATATCAAACCTGAAATTTTCTGTTCATATAGCAAAGAGGACTAAGAACAGAAAAGAAACCAAAAAAAAAAAAAAAAATCCCTGTTCATGTACTTACTAGAAAACGTCAATTTCTTGACAGCTTTCTAGGAATATTTGAATTTGATTTGCAGATAATTATCAAAATTGCTGCTGGGAATGGTGTCGGCAAAATTTTGGTTGGCAGGTCAGTGTTATTCATTTGCTTATGTTCATTACTGTTGTCACCATTGTTCGGGGGAAGAATGATTATTGAAACTTGAAATATTGCTGATCTTGTTATCTCAGCTTTTATGGTTTAGTTATTAATGCATTTGTAAACTAATTTTCATCATCAGATAACTATTTAGCAAATCTCAAAACCTGTAAGGAAAAAAGAAGATAACTATTTAGCTAGTTATGTTTTCCAGCTGTTAAGTTTGATTAAAGGATATAAATATAGGAAGTTTGGGCCATTAATTCTTCATTTACAACAAAGGCTTTATATGTCCCCTTGGTGGTCACCTCCTTGTGCTGTATTTGCTAATCTCAATAACATTTATTACCTAGGATTTAAATAGCTATCATTATTTGGTGCTTTCGACTCCTCTCATCATCGATATCCATTGCAATTGGGTGTGAATGCCATTCACCTACTTAGTGGCCTGTAGTGCCTGCAAAAAATGGTTTAGTAGTGAATAGCGAAAATAACGGGCTGTTGTTACTGTTATTCTGTTTTCCATATAGAATTTTCCAGCAGGGCATTTGAATGCCATGGTGGGGGCATGTCGGATGCCTTAGGCCATGTTTTAGACAGACTGGTCTTGCAACTTGAGCATTCGGATGTCTTCCCTTCGGTATTCGCATGCCTTGATAATTTTTGATTCTAAGTGAAAATTTTTTTTCGGCATTTGGGTGCCTCTTCAAGGGCATTAAGATGTCTTGACAGAGTTGTGCAATTTCTTAGCATTTTTGTATGGTTTATAGTAAATTTAAGGGTGATTATTATATTGTGCTACGCAAATTTATTATTTTGACATAATATGATGGTAAAAATACTTTGATAGTCATTTTTTAAATTCATTTTTTCATATATGAATATGTGTAATTTTATATAGAATTACATGTAATATAGATTCAATTTATGGCTTGTGAATTTTTTTGGGTAAACTTAACAAAATCCTGTAGTTTTAACAAAAATCACTTTACCCCCTTGTGCTTTAAAAATTGTTACTTATCTCTCCTGTGGTTTCATTCTGTCCAAAATGTCCTTAATGCCGTTAAAAATTTACATGAAATGTCCATTTTAACCTTATGGCTTTAAACAAGCATTGTTAGGATTTTCAAGGGTAAAATGGACATTTTACACAAATTATTAGTGGCATTAAGCAGATTTGGACGGAATGAAATGGGGGAACAAATAATTTTTAAAGCACAAGGGGGTTAAGTGATTTTAGCTAAAACCAGCGGGGCTTTTTTGAGGATTACCCCCTTTTTTTCATTTATGATTGTAATTTTAATTGATGAATGTAATGACTATGATAGCATCCATTATGTTTGCAACTAGATAAAACATGACACTTAAGAAACGGCATCTGTGACTGCAATAAATCCCTGGTTACTGCAGACTTGTAGTTGATGGATGGTGTGAGAGAAGAGTATTAATTACTTGGAGCTTTAATTTGTTGATCTAGTCTCATTAGAGAAGTCTAATGCAACCTATCTAATTTCTTTATAAATTTTAATCATCCTTAGAGAATAAAAAGGTTGATGGAGCATTGCATTTTGGGTCTGCCTTGAAATTTTTACTCTATCTACTGTTTTTGTTGCATGCATACTTTACTGCTGCGTCACTCTTTTGAAAATTGTTCCTGAGATGTTGGGCTCTTATGATAGAGATTAAAGATGGAATCTGACGTCGCAGGGAAGGTATTATGTCTACACCAGCTGTTTCTGCTGTAATTCGGAAGAGGAAGGCAAGCATGATTCTTTTCATTTTGATTTCTGTGCATTGTGTCATTGTTTACTCAATTATGTGTTTTACCACTTAAATAAACAATTTTTCCCCTTAGGCCAGTGGTGGATTTATCATGAGCGCAAGCCATAATCCTGGGGGCCCTGAATATGACTGGGGTATCAAGGTTTATTTCTAATGCAACTGTGGCAACATTTCCGGTTAAATTAGCTATGTTCCATTTATAGAAATTTGACGGTGCCGTATAACTTCCAACTTCGCTGTATATCTTCTGACTTTGAATGCTATTTTGTTATTCCATTTGTTTTTCTAGTTTAATTACAGCAGTGGGCAACCTGCACCTGAATCCATCACTGACAAGATATATGGGAATACACTTTCTGTAAGTATTGGATTTTACGTTTATATATTTTATGTTTTTGTTTGAAAAGTGAATTCCTGGTTGTTTAACGAGCGAGATGAACGTCTATTGAATTAGTGCAAGGAAAACTTTAGTAGAGTTTGCTGCATTATTAAGTTGTAAATCCACCATTATTCTTAGGTGCTGCTACCTTTTCCTGGATACCTTTGATTTGTGCGGCTCTAACCAAATCTTAATTACAAATAGTTAGTTTGTCAGATAAATGAGTCATAAATCCGCTGTGATTCTTGGTGCTTCTCCCTTTTCCTTGATATCTTTGATTTTTATGGGAGCATGCAAAACTTGATAACAAACTGTTTCCCTGATTCCGTCATCAGCTTCAAGAATGGGACTGGGGTTAGTTTCAGGTTCAACTATTACCAGTTCAAGGAAAAAATGAAAAGAAAAGACAGGCCTGCTTTCTTGACTCACACAAAATTTTTTCCAAAATTTTAAACCTCTTTATAATTGTTCAATTTTTTAACGTTAATGGAGTGCTGGAGTCAAACTCTACTATTTTATATTCCAAAGCTGAGTGAGCTGTTTAGTCTTGCTGCTGCCTCAAATTTTGGAGTCGGTTGTGACTTCAGCTTCATACTTGCATTTATGTTCTGGACCCTTTCACGTGGTCAGTTGTTTCATGTTGTTTGCGCTGAACAGATGGTTTTTTTTTTTTTTTTTTAATTTTTTAAAGAAAAAAAATTGTGGAAAGATTTCCTGCTTGATTTTTGAAAATGGAAATACTGCACAGATCTCTGAGCTTAAAGTGGCTGAGATTCCTGATGTTGACCTTTCTTGTCTTGGAGTTACAAAGTATGGAAATTTCAGTGTTGAGGTTGTAGATCCGGTTTCCGACTATTTGGAACTGATGCAGGTGGGGAAGATAGCCTACTCATTCTATAATTCTGTATAAAACTTCATGAGCTTCCATTAATTATGTTACTGGATTATATGCAGAGCGTGTTTGATTTTGAGCTAATCAGAAGTCTTCTTTCAAGATCAGATTTTAGGTATGCCTTGTCCCATCGAATAAGCTGGAATGAGTATAAGTTATAAGAGGTTGCTTGCTACTTCCTAGCTTGTTTTATGTTTGGTTCATTTAGATGTTGATTGCTTGCTGTAAACAAGCACATGCCAGATGTGGCTGTGAGAAAGATTATATGAATGCCTTAATATGTCTTACTTCAAGTTGTATAATTTTTCAGTGGACCATATTATATAGGGCATCATATAGAGTTGTTGGTCTACTCGTAATGTACATTCTCAATTCCAAGTTCTCATGAATGTCCTTTAGGCAGTATACTTGAAATGGAAGTTTATTATGAATTGTAAGCAAGGATGCATCTAAATTTGTTTCATCCGGGCAATTATATCTGATATCTATAAAATTGTTGTTTGACTATTCTCATCCTGAGCCTTATAGTTTTCTTCCTTTTTGGGAAAAGAAGATGACAATTCTTATTCAGAATATATTTACCATCCACCAAGTATGTTGACTTCACTCTTGTGGCTAGTTTCTCTGTGCCTTTCCATTATCATCTTTGCTGGTTCTTGTGATGAAGCATTCCTTGTTTGGTTATAGTGGTTTTGCTTTTAAGTGTTTTACTTATTTTTTTTATTATTTCCCTTTCCTGAAACCTTCCTTGAATTATGTTCTTATAGTTTTGCCTCTTATTGGAGCAGTTAGCTCTTCTATCTATGGCCTTACCAGAATCCTCTTTTCTAATACGCTTCAGAAAGATAATATCTTATCACTAAATTTTACTGTATTCTGTGTTACTTTTTAGGTTTGTATTTGATGCCATGCATGCTGTTACTGGTGCTTATGCAAAACCCATTTTTGTGGACAACCTAGGAGCCAGCCTGGTATGCCCTGAATATGAAATATCTGAAATATACTATTAACCTAACTGCTAATGAAATTAATGACTCTAGATATTAGATATGTCCTGCAGGATTCTATAGCAAATGGAGTGCCCCTGGAGGATTTTGGACATGGTCATCCAGATCCAAATCTTACGTAAGATAGGCACTAGTCAGTGCATACTACAAATCTAGATTCTAATTCAACAATTTAGAACTGTACAACTTTCTGACTTTTATGGCAAAACAGGTATGCAAAGGATTTGGTCAATACCATGTATAGTGAGAATGGGCCAGATTTTGGGGCTGCAAGTGATGGTATGTTGGAAGACCATAGAGGAAAGGAATTTCTGTTAATTTTCTTGTATTATAACATTTCCTCAGTTTGTTGTATATCTATAATTGGATTCATTCACTAGTATCTTCATGTTTCTAAGTTTTTTTCCTGCTTCTTAATCTAGTCAACTATGGAAGAAAGAGTAAAAAAATATCCAAAAGTTTGGGCTTATTTGGAGATCAATGTTAGAATAATTTGGAGCTTCATGAACCCCCCTTTTGATTTACACTCGATGAATTCTTATTGAGTGTATGACTGTTGATTAATCTTAGGGTTTCCAATATCTTTGCGCAAGGACATGAGAACCATAAATTGTCATTTTTTTTATTAAAATAGTTTCAAATATTTCTAGGACAAGCTGGTTCATGGTTAATAGGTCACTTCTTTCTTCTTGAAAAATTGGTTCTTATTGAACTTAGGCAAGCTGTTAATTGTTGTTAACTCATGTGAGTTTGCACCTTTTATTTCTCTTTTCTTCTTTTCCATTCCTAAATCCTTTCTTCCTAATATTCTCTTTACTGATCATCAGTTTGGAGTCTTGCCCACCACCTCCTCTCTTCATCCAGAAAGCTTGCTCATGGTTCTATTAGTTCCACCTTTTTAGAGAGGAGAATGTTTCAAAGTTGTATCCAAAGTTGAAGTGTCAACTATTGTGGTACTGATAATTTGGAGGGGGACAAGAGATAGGTATTTAAAATTACTGGGATGCCTTGTTTTCAAGCAAATCGTATTCAGTTTGGTGGGAAGCAATCACAATTGGAACTTGTGGGCCTGAGTAACCTGGTTGATTTTAAGCTTGAGTATTATGCTTAGAATATTCCTTTTATGTTCCTTTTTTTTATGCTTTTATTACCATTTCTTTTTTATTAAGGGGAGAGAGAGAGAGAGAGAGAGATAATGCTTGGACACCGTTGACATGCTGAAGTACCATTCAGAAGAATTTTATCGTGGTTATTTAAATAAACTTACATATTTTTATCGTGGTTATTTAAATAAACTTACATATTTTTTCAATTCTGTTGTAGACCTGTAGTTAGTGTATATTCTCAATCACTGACACACACCAAGATTGTATACCAAAAGTTACTTGATTTTATTTTTACCATTAAAGGTGGAGTCGATATACTCTTCTGTTGAATCACAATCACCTTTTTCCTTATTACTCAGGTGATGGCGACAGAAACATGATTCTAGGTAAAAAATTTTTTGTTACCCCTTCGGACTCGGTTGCAATTATTGCTGCGAATGCACAAGCAGCAATCCCATACTTTAGGAGTGGTCCTAAGGTACCAAATTTAAGCAGCTTTGTTTTTCATTCTTTTTTTTTTCCCCCCAAAAATAGGTTGCTTATGTTTGACATTTTCAGGGTTTAGCTCGATCCATGCCAACTAGTGGTGCTCTTGATCGTGTCGCCAAAAAATTGAGTCTTACTTTTTTTGAGGTAAGTACATTTCTACACGGATGTTTTTTAGTCTTCCCAGAAAAGCCATATAACAGACAACTGATTATATTTGATGGATCTTTCTCCAAACTAACTACTGGAATTTTCTTTTCAGGTTCCTACTGGCTGGAAATTTTTCGGAAATCTCATGGATGCTGGAAAGTTGTCAATTTGTGGAGAAGAAAGTTTTGGTACTGGTTCAGATCACATTCGCGAGAAGGATGGAATATGGTAATTGCTTATTTTACCTTATGGGCTATTTAAACAAATTTCTACCTTTGCTGAAACTGAGATTCTTATCTTATAATGAATGTTGACTTAATAGTGTCATCAGTCCCAACATGATAATGTTGAGTGCATGAATTATTATATTATAATGTCTTGAACAATTGCTTTGATGGAGATGGACTATGTTGCCAATCTCAAGTAGTTTGAGGACTCCGAGTCCAAATCCTCTCTCCCTCTTCCTGAACGGTGTTTCATTTGACATTGTTTTACCACTGTAGTCCTTATATTGCAAACTGTGAAATATAATTTCCTTATTGTCCTCATTGTGCTCCTTTTAGCATCTTGTGTGAATCCTTGTGCATAGTTTTTAAATATGTTATTCTTTAACAGTTTAAGAATTTGCTACCACAACTTCTGGGAAGCATTATAGAAGCAAAATCATAGTCATCTGATGACATCTCAACAATTTAGCTTGTAAATCGAAGTCTATCATTAAGGTCTCTGTTTAACGTATGATATTGAACCTTTGTCAATTGATTCCAATTGCGTGAAGCTATATTTGGAGGCAGAAAAGGAGCCGTCTGATTAATACCACCTGCCATGCTTAAGTTAAGACTCGATACTACTGCAATGAAACGTGGTTTGGTTGAATATTATTAGTGACACATTTTGATAGTTGTAACTGTGATATGGAGCCAGATATGATTTTAGGTATGGATGGCCTTTCATTCTCTACTACTGAATATCATGGCACGTGTAAGAGTATAGTTGGTAGCTATTTTTGAATTTTCCATAATAGGTCTGGTTTATTCTACTAGAATGGCAACTTTGGTGAAATTTCTAATTGCTTCTGAAAGTTCGCAGCTCAACAATATGTTGGTGAATTTATATTAGAAAACAAAATGAGATAAATACGATATTTGATACACTTTTGAATAGCTAAAAAGTTCAACATAGCTAGTTTCATTTCTCCAAATTTCTCAAATCTGATTAGTTTCGAAGGGCCAGGAAAAGGAGAAAATGTGATTTGTACACTCTTCTATTAGAAAATGTGATTTGCACACTCTTCTATTCACATTTCTCCTTGACTTCACTATCTCCACAAAGAAACAGTTTAATTTGTCTCTTCGTTTCTCCTCAACTTTATCTCAACCCAACCACATTCTTTTCTTTCTTAGGTGCTTATTTTTTGGGTACTTGATTTGCCACAGATTGAATCTCGGGTCCCTCAAACTAAGATTTTAACATGTTACCAACAAACCACATGGTTTTTGGCTTCATAGGTGCTTATTTACCGTTTGGTCTTTCACAATTGCATAATGGACCTGAATACTTGCTTTATTGCTACTTCATGTGTGTTTCCACCGTAAGAGACCTAACTTATGTTTAAGGCAAGTGTTACTTGTTTACGATGCTTGTTGATGTTATTCACATATCCAAGGGCCAAAGTATAAAGATTTCTAACTTTGTAAATCACAGGGCTGTTTTAGCATGGCTCTCAATTATTGCCCACCGAAACAAAGACAAGAAACCAGGGGAGCAATTGGTGTCTGTCTCTGACGTTGTCAAGGAACACTGGGCAGCTTATGGAAGAAATTTCTTTTCTAGATATGATTATGAAGTAAGCATGATAGCTGGCTTGTTGAAACAAGTTGACATGAGTTTATAGTTTCTAGTTCCTTTCTGGTCACGAATTCTTTGTTTTTGGAGAAGTGTGCAGTTCTCTTATTTTTGTGAGTCACTGTTCAGGAATGTGAATCTGAAGGTGCCAATAAAATGATTGAATATCTTAGAGATTTGGTCTCAAATAGTAGGGCAGGTGAAAACTATGGTAAGTTTCAACTAAACCTTATATTCCTTGCACCTGCTGCTGCAAATGACCATATTTTGCATGTGTTTGACTGCTTAAATTCCTCATTGTAGGAAATTATACTCTTCAGTTTGCTGATGACTTTGCATACACTGATCCTGTAAGTTTCAACACTCCACATTTTCGTGGTCTTTGCTTAAAATTTGCTCTCTTCAGCATATTACTGTACTATCTTAAATATCTATGCTTAGTGAGTGTAATATTGATTGTTTCTGGTTTTTTAGGTGGATGGAAGTGTGGCCTCAAAGCAGGGTGTTCGATTTGTTTTCACAGATGGTTCAAGGATTATATTTCGATTATCGGTATGTCATTGCTTTGTTTCCCATACTCAAACTTGAAGGGTCATATTCTCGTACACTTTCTCGTGTTAATTTCATATGCATGCAGGGAACTGGTTCAGCTGGTGCTACCATTCGAATCTATATTGAACAGTTTGAACCGAACGCTTCCAAACATGACTTGCATGCCCAAGTGGCACTGAAGCCATTAATAGGTTAGTTCATGATCATTTTTCATATATTCCTTTAGGCAATTTATGAATAAGTTGTTTGCTCGTATTTCAGATTTGGCGTTGTCTATATCAAAGCTGAAGGACTTCACAGGAAGGGAGAAACCTACGGTGATCACATAAAGCACATTCATCCTGAATCTCGCCTATCAACTGCCTTCTCAAGTGACTGTTACGATGGTTAAGCATTCCTCTTCTGTCTGTTCATTTTGTTTTCATCCTAGTTGGTGTGGAATTACGGAACTCCATGTAATTTATGTGAATTTTTATGAACAAATAGAACATCTTTCTTCCACTGCTTGATCCAGTGAAAATAGATTGAAATAGATTTGCAGAGACAGCTGGAAGATGCATTTAATGTGGAAGGTGATGCACCTTCTGGCTCGCATGAGCCATTTTTAATGGGCAAACCAAGCCCTATCAATCATGCCCCTTCCTTTCTCTCTGCAGGAACGTGGTTCGTGCCTCTGCATCTCCTTTTCAGATGCTGAAACCTGCCATTTTAGGGGGGCAATCTCCAATTTACACCATGGTCTATGAACTTAATGCTCCTCCAATGTGATTTTATTTGCATCTACATTTGGTTTTTTTAAGACAGTCCTGCGGATAATGAAGGGCCAATGGAATCAATAATACATTACTTTTGATAAGATCCGATAACGGACATCGGCACAGACTAACAAGAAAAATGCCAGTTGAATGGTTGATTCATGAAATTCCGCGTCACTCGTGGACATTTGCTTTGGACTCGTATCGGTATCGTACCTGTACCAGTCGTATCGGTCGGTATGTATAGGTTTTGACATATAATGGTGTCGGTGATGATTTTATTTCGGTTTTTATTTCGGTCTGTACCGATCATACCGGTAGGCGTTGGCTTGTTTTGGTAGTATCGGTCGAAAATAGCTGTATCAGCCGATGCATAATATAAGCTTGTAAAAAAAAATTAAATCAACATTGATTCTAAATCTGATAATATTATACATAATTATTTATAAATTTGATGAATATTAGACATAATTATTTATAAATTTAATGATCATTAAAAAATTTCAGTTTTACTACTTAACTGATATTGATTTT
>JBBYHL010000005.1:18915903-18936925 GCA_038381835.1 Adansonia madagascariensis
CAATTCTGGATTCAATTAATTTGACTGACTGACTCAATTTAGTTTTTATTCAATGTATTTGACAGACTATGATTTACAAAAATATTTTTTTTAAAAAAAAAATTGGTAAAATGCAAAGATTGATGACTGATAACTTGATTTTAATTATTTGTTGATAATTAAAATAATTAGTTAAGCAGCTTTAAGTTTAAGAGTGCGCCCCAGGGCTTTCCATTATTTGTTTCATATTAGCACTCTTGCTAATGATGGCCAACCCCTTTTATCTTTTCAGATTCCCTTCTCTGATATATTGAAAAAGGGGATTTCTTTGTACGGGCATTTTGCATCAGTGTGGATGGATGATTGAGTTTATCAAATTAAGGCAGCGTTATTATAAATAGGGTTCCTTTGAAGCCCTCATGTGTGTCCCCCAGCTACTAATAAAATCCGGGATCCTGTTGATTCAGAAACTGTGGTTTATGACCTAATTCTTGCTTTTTTTCAATTTTTAATAGTCCATCTTTGACATTGATTTTTGGGCATAGCCATAAGTTAAGGAGCCTATAATGGGGAAAGTGTGTAATGGCCAACGAGACTTTCATTTTTTTTATATTTTTGCCTGAAAAGTGATACTAAACATTGATTTGAGTTAAGATCACGTCAGCTTAACTAGGTCAAGGCCGGATGCATGCAACTTCCTCAAACATTAGTGCTGTTATATGCGTGCCCCTGTATATATATATATATATTTAAGGAGAGTGTATGTATATTTATATTCTAAACCCTATAATCAATGACACACAAATTAATTGCCACCTACTTTTGTGAAAGTTAAATTTCATCAACTGATCCTCTTAACGGCACAATTAGATTAATTGAACCTGAAAGAAGATTGGAAAGTTCATATAATAAAGCTTTACTAATTGTCTAATTTAAGAGCTTGGAAATAAGGTAACCGTCGTCTCAAATCTTATTAGTCACGTTTAGAGGTGTTCATGAGTGACTTATTTGTTTATATTTAGAAAAGTTTAAGCAAAACTATTAGATTTTAAAAATAAACTTGGGTTTAAAATTAAACTTATTTAAAATATGGGTAAGACTTTAGCTTCAACATTCAAGGTCCGACTTAGTCTATTTTCAATTATAAAGTATATATTAATTTTATATTATATTATATAAAAAATAAAGATATATCATATGAAGAATAAATAGATAGAATATTATTATGTAAACATTTAAAAATATGTTAATTATATTTTAAAACTTAATAAAAGAAAATTATTAAATTACTAAAAATTAAATTTTAAAAAAATTTTAAAAAATAATATGTCCGGGCTTAAACCCGTTTGAACTATCTATTTATAAAAATAAATGGGTCTGGACAGAATTTGAGACTCATATTTTGACCTTGGCCAAATTTGGATAAGCAAGAGTAATTTTAATATAATAGACTTTACCCAACCCGATTCATGAACACCTTTAACTACAACCAAGCAGCCAAATTTTGTAAAATCAAGAAGCAAAGATCTTACAGTTTTAGAGAAAGAATTGTATGAAACAATTAGTCAACGTTAATATATATTTCTTTTATTTAAATCATATCACCCAATTAATTTCTTTTAAAAAAAAGTAAACTATTAATCAATTACTATAATAAATATTTATTATTTAATTATTACATATAATATATTAAAAAAATTAATGTTTTTAAAATAGTTACGTAACATTATTTAAATGAAAAAGATAATATTATTTGGTACAGTTTTTTTTCTTACAGAAATTGTTACTTAAAAAAACTGTATTATTTTCTTTTTTACATGATATTAATGCTAAAAGGGAGGCTCTTTAGCTATAGATTGATTTTCCGAGCAGGGATATTGTGCCTTTTCCTTCCTAACATGCGTCTTGATCACCCCACCGCACCAACGTCGATCGGGGCCATCTCTAGCTTAGTGTTCATCGTGGATGGGGTCTTGGAACGTAGATATTCTGGTTTCACACGAGATTATGGTGCACTTCGGACCCAGAAGCCATGACTTTCCAAGATTGAATGAAGCTGTTTACACTGAACCAACCCTACGGGCCAGATTATGTTTTTTCTTTTCTTAATAACAGTTTATTATTGCTTGTTGACTGTGAAAAACACAATGGTACTGCACACTTAACAATTTGTCAATTTGGTGATTATCGAGAGTAGCGTTACATTTTTTTATCACCGGTAACTTTCGATTTTTTCAGGATATAGCGTCTGATGCCTGGTTATCAAACGTTGGTCATTCAAGATAGTCGCATATATTACATGTAACGGTGTTGACCAAATCAACAAATATCAAGGAATGTGGTTTGTGCCAAAATCAAAAAAACCATAAAAAACCAAAAAAAGATGGGAATATGATGAATTGATTTGAGACTATTTAATATATTCACTAGTGATGTGATCAATAATCATGTAAGAATAACCACATACGTTTCAAATGCACATATATATTTTCCAGAATGACTTTAAGTAGATTCTATATGTCACATGTATCTTCTTTACTATTTGTCAGCTACGTATGAAAACAAAAAATGCCGCAAAATTTCTTAGCAATCAGGTACAAATTGTATGAAGTAAAGATAATTAACTAATGAAACAAAGCTCCCAGTAATACAGCACAAGCTTTGCACTTTTAGAAGTTAGGTAAATCAGAAAAGAAATGATATCACTAGGTTGAAAAATAAATAGAAAGAACTTAACGGATGACTGTGTACTAACTTAGTTGGCCTAATACTGTTAACAAAATTTTGGAGGTTACAGATTTGAGAGGGTTTAAGTTCATAATGTTTTTTTTAGGTTAAGTTAATTAGATATAAGTTAAGGAGTTATTGGTAGATTAAAAATATATATAAAAAAAGAACTTAAAATAAATTAAGGCATAGGACAACATATGCAGTTCATTACAAAACAAAAAAATAAAATAAAATAAAATGAAGGTACTTAATTAGTATGAAAATGTTAATTAATTAAGTGAATCTGGAGTTTAGTTAATTTGGTTCTTACAATCACTTTTAAAAGATAACGATTAATAAATCTAAATTCAAATTTTAACGGTTATAATCTATTCTGCAAATTACATATAAAATCAGAAGTAAAAGAATCATACGAAATGAAGTGGATTTATATAACAAAAAACTCTAATCCAATATCACTCGAATCTCTTGAATGTTAGAAAGTTATATTCTTCTATCAAACAACTACAACTTAAGATCATGCAATTTTTTTTTTTAATACAAGCTGGTTGTATGTTTGAACTTTGAACAGCTCATACAGGTTTGAGTTTTATCTAAAATTTATTCCCATCTTCTGGATGAAATTTCCTCTTCTTAACCATGAATAAGCAGCTAGTAATGTATATGCAAAAATATTGAGATAGCAGGTGCAGAATTAGGTAAACTTTCTGATCATAAAATGAATGACAGTTGATTGTTGTAAATTTACAAAGATTATAGGAAATTCCTTTGCAAATTGAGTAAGCATTTTCAAAGAAACAAGAAACCAATTCTAAGTTATTTCGATCACTAGCACTTTTAAGCCATGAATGTTATATATCTTAACAAGGATTAAAGGAAAACACCACTTAATTCCTTTGCAAATGATAGTTTTAGTTTCTTGGCTTGACAAAGATGCATTGGCATGCGAAATTTCAACTTGCCACTTAAAAATTTCTCTTGACAAAAGGTAACATGAATTACGGTGTAAATAAGATAGTAATTGAGCTTAAATTAAGTGGGTGTGGATTGTTTGTTACATATTACCCCGTTAATAATTGTGTTGCTTATCAACTAGTTAGGGTTAAAGAGCTCTTGCAAAATTTAGGTCTACCGAATTTGTGAGAACTGATTATGTACGTCAGGACTAAAAACATAGAACTTGTGGAAGATTTTTATGAATGTTAGGACTAAAATCAGACCTTTGGAAAGAGTTATTAATGAGATCGGTTCGGTGGAGTTTGTCCATTGTTACAGCCTTGCAGGGAGTCTATTGTTACAGCCGTACAGGGAGTCTAATTCGTTTTGCTGGTGCTTTTGCTAAAAATGGATTGGACAGGATTACAGCAGGAATGATTTGTTTTATGCATTTTGGTGATGGGTTTGGATTTTGTTTTGACAGATCTGCTAGCTAGTTCTGATTATTTGGTTTATTCCACTAACTGTCTGTTAGCGGCTGTAAAGGAGAACTCCAATAGCAAATTGATTTGTCTATATTTCCACAGATATTTCTACTGCAAGGAGCCAAGGACTACCCTTCTTGACTGTTTATGTAATTAGAATTACATCAGTGATTTTATGAGTGTTTAGTCAACCAACATATCAGAAAAAAAAATAATAGGTCTTGGCTGATCATACAGTAAGAAGCCTCTATAATAGCTCAAGTATTCCTACAAACGCACAACTAAAGCCATCCTATTTAAGATTTTCATCCAGTCAAGCATTAAAAAGTTTTGACTTAACAGTGAAGTTAATCTGGTTCATTAACATGAAATGAATTAAAAGTTGAGGGAGGATATGCTAACAAGAACACCTCATTAAATTATACTCCATTGATACATGTGATAACAGCAAAAATAACAAGTATAGAGTGTAGACCTAGAGCATTATTGCTTCTGGAGATGTTCAGAGACGATCTACAACATTAATACTTATTTTCTACCAAGTTTTTGTGAAAGCAAAAAGCCTAGCAAATGATATGGAACGTATCAGATATGTTATATGGGTCATACTGAGTAGAGCAGAAGACCAAACTTACTGAAATAACAATGAAAATTAACGAGGGAGGTGTGATGGGAAAAATCTCCAAGAAGAACATATGGACTAGTAGCTAGGAAATTCGATTCAAGGATGATATTTCTTCAATCAGTTTCTGTTCCAGCCCAGGAACATCGACGAATTTCAGATCAGTGATCTGTAGCAGCAAATAAAAGGTTGCACTTGATTAGCAACCTGATAGTCACAAGAAAACCCCTAAACCTAGAAGTCAGTGAGCGATTATACCTCAGATTGGATGGTGTGAATCAGTCCTCCATCAATTCTAGTAGAAACACAGCTCACAACATCAATTCCTTCCTCAAGCAGCAGTTCTAGCACCCTTGATAGGGTCAAAGCTCGAGCTCCAAGACCCGTCCTGATCACAACTTCAACCCCATCCAAAGACTGGCGAACTAAAGCACTGCTTGTGGGACAGTTAGAGCTCATCCCGTGGTCAAAACCACTCGAATCGTATAGCTTCTTTAACTCATCTCTCGTGGAACTCAGTTCATCGATCCTCTTATGCAGGTCTTTTATATAGACCGCTGCACCGTTCATATGATCAGATATTGCACGCTTTCCCTGAAACCCCATGAAAAGCTAACCCTAAATCGTAAGTATGCAAACCCAGAGTGCAGTTTCTTCGATTAGAGTAAAAAGAATAAAAACAGTAACCAGTTATAGCAGTGATGTAATCGTAATAATAATAATAAAAAAAAGGTATCCATCAATTTGAAAAGAAATCCACATAATTGAACCTTGATGTACTCAAGAGGGAGAAGAGTTCGAAGAGAAGCATAAAGGGTGGCCATTTCTTGCCTCCTTTGCCTCTCAATATCCCTATGCATCAACTTTTTCTTAACATGATTATCATCATTACCATTTTCGCTCTTATCACTTGCCAATAACCTTCCTTGGTGGCCTCTACTTCCCATATTGCTGTACAGGTTATTATTACTGCCATCCATGCGAATATAATCCAAAATCCTATCTTGTGGGGTTGTGTTTTTAGGTTCGGAAATGGAAGAAAACTGGGAGAAGAACATCTCATCCATGGCTTTGGTGTAAAGAAAACATTTATGGGCCAGACTGAGTGCTCCTTCCTTTGCCTTGTATTGATTGTTTAACGCTTTAACTTGGTTTCGGATTTGGGTTTGGGATTGGAGACATTATTTTGTGGCCAGGGGGACAATAAGATGGCCGGCAAAAGCAGTGGGTCGGATACGTTTGTTGGAGTGTGAGATCTTTGGATGGGGCATAAGATGACCAGATTCCTTATAATCCTCAATCAAGTATATAAGATCTCTAATCTTATTAAGTAGCAATTCATATATTCGAGTATTTTATTATAGTATAATTTAAAAACATTTTATATTTATATAAATTTTAATATGTTAATAATTTGTATTATATAAATTTTTGAAATATGAATTTGTATTATGTTATGTCATATGAATACTATATATTTTATGTGTGTATAGCTGATAATTAAGCCAACTACCCTAAAATCAAATATTTATTTGGATTTGCCTTGTTTTTAAAAGCCTTATCTTTGAAGAAATCAAATATTGTTATTCTCCATATTAAACAGAAGTAAAAGAAAAAAGTCAAGAGTCCCTAAATCTTGATAAGGATTTTGCTTGCTTCTTAAGAAAAAAAATAATATATGTACCATATGGTTACAAAGGATTTATCTTTTTCCTTTTATAAAAAAATGTTTAATGTTGTATAAACAATCATCCAAAAGATAGACATATGAATAAAAATACAATGTTTATATGATTTATTGAATTTTGCAAGCCAATTGGATCATATAATACAAGATAATATTGTTTACATCTTATTAATTCCAATACTATTTTAACCAAAAAAAAAAAAAGCTCTCAGAAAAAATGAGGGGTTAACAGATCATGATATATTGGATGTAACCTTTATTTTTTTGGGTATTGAGGTCGTATTGTTCTTAGTATTGTTTGGGCTATGATATGGTATTGTATTGTTCTTTCTGGTACCTTTCAAAATTTGGAGCTCAATCCGCAGTTTGGTGTAGTTATAGCTGTTTGAAATCATGTGGTTGCTAGTCTTGTTGCTAGAAGGTTGTCAAGGTTTTGATCATGATCATTGAAACCAAAAGTTCAGTATTTTATTACCAGATCATATAGATGTTAGTTGTAACCTTTATTTCTCTCTTGCTTTGCTTGTATTTTTTTTATTGAATTTTTGTGTATTACTTTTATTAGATTAATAAATATTTTTAACTTAAAAGGAAAAGACTTCAAAATGTTGATTGTGGTTTAGTAGTTAGCTGTTTATTATTATTATTATTGTTGTTGTTGTTATTATTAGAGTTGTGTATCAGCTAGTACTTGCTAATCAGAGAGTTTTTGTCATGTGGTATACCTAAGGTCCTAACCATTATAAAAGCGTATTGTATATCCCTAGAAACATGTAAAGTTAGGGTGTTTGAGAGGACGGTCAAGGAAGATTGAGGACTTCCTTAATAGTAAGGACTTACAATGGGCCTAGGTTGGAATTTGCTTATGTGTTGGTTATTTTCTTCCGCTTCATAATATATATATTTCTTTTCAATTTTGTTTATCTTCTTTACTTAAGCACCCTATTCTCACACAAGAAATATAAAGAATAAGTCGACGATAAAAATACAATTTAGCTTTATATTACACATGTATAAGCTAAAAAAACGCAAAAGTCTCTTAACTTTGTTACAAGCTCCTATATTTTTATTATACACAATAAACTTATAAACTTTAATTTGCTTAAAATTAATTTTTTCTTTTTACTTTTCACTTGTATTCAAATAAGTTTTTAATTTTTAGTTTATACCTAAATAAATCTTTATCATAAACCAATATTTCAATTGAAATAAGAACTCATTTAATACAATAAAGGTATATATATGAATTTACTTAAAAAATAATTAAAGATTTTTTTTAATGTTTTAGATATCTATACTATTTATAGAGATTTTAACTAAGTTTGGTGTCATGGGTAAAGTGACATTAACACAATCAATGAAAGTACAGAAAAACCAATAAATAAAATAGTGATAATAATGTGTTATGAGTTAATTAATACCAATTCAGCCAGTGAAAATACAAAAAACCAATAAAGAAATAGGAATAAATATTTTATGTAATATTTTCATAATAAATTATTTATTTTTGAAAAATTTTATGAACTTTTATTAAAAAAACTATCAATATAAAAAACTATCCAACTCTTAATAAACTATCCATTATCATTCGAATAACTTCTCAAACTTAAAAAAAAAAAAGAAGAAGAAACTACCTATTATTTTTTAACTTCTCTTAAAAATTATATATATTTTTTATTATTGTTATTTTCAAAATACAAAACTTATACTAAAAAATCCATTTTAATCACCCATGACGTGGGTGTATCAATTTCTAGTATATATAACCCATATTTAAAACATCTCTTGTCTCAAATGTCTACCCGACTATATTTGAATTCAACTGAAATGGATATTTAAAAATATTAAAAATTATTTTATACTAATTTTTATATATTTTATAATTAAATATAAATATAAATATAAATATAAATATAAATTAAATAATAATTCAAGTTAAATATTCAAATTGAATATTAAAAAATATTTTTAATAAAAAATATTAAAAATTATTTTATATTATTTTATAATTAAATAATAATTAAGTTGAATCTGACTTAAATCATAAAAATTAATCTCAAATTGTGTCCATTTTAAGTAAAATATGTGGATCGGAGTAAATAATTCGATCGTCTTAAAACTAGAGCAGAGACAGCATGCGACACTTGTGGGGTTTACCAAGTATTTATCTATATTATTCTAAATTGTTCTGAATTCGTAAAGTAAGGTTCCTTGATTCTTCAACAAAACGCTTGGAGGAACTTTTTTTTTTTTTTTTTTTTTTTACTTTCAAGTATTTCACAGACATTAGCTTATTCTTTTATTTTTTTTTTATTTTGATAGTGAAAATTTTTTGTATTCTTACTTTTCAGGTTCTATAAATATAATACCCCTTCCATCCCATAAATACCCTTAATAATTGTCACAAATTAATGTCTTGTTTAAAATTTTATAAAGGAATCATTCTTACCTTTTTTATTATTACTCTTAACAATGCCCATCTCAAATTTATTTATTTTTTAAGTTAAAGGCAATAATTTTTTGTAAAAAATTTATATATAGTCAATATAAAAACAAAATTTAACTTGGAATTTCTTAAATTTTGTCTAAATTTAAAATCGGATTATATATGTTTGGGGTAAACAGAGCATTCATATATATATATATATATATGTATGTATGAGGAATGATCTATCTACATTAGTATAAAACTCTTTTCACTTACACTAATGTAAAACTAAAAAGTTTCATACTTTTTTTCTAGCCATTGATTAACCTCATTCAATGGATAAGAGAAAGTTAAAAATAACTGAAAAATTAATGATGTTAACTTTTGCAATTAATCACTGGATAAATGCTAACGGCTAGGAAAAAAATGTAAAACATTTTATTTTTATACAAATGTAAGCGGATCTTATTTTATATATATATATATATATATATATATATAGACACACATAGACACACATAATAGTGAACAAAGAAAAAAAACAGAGTAAGGTCAACAAGCTATAACAACTTCTTTCGCCATATTTTCACGTTGCCAATTTTTCATTTCAGAATTCTTAAAACTATATTTTATTTTCATTTTTCAAAAACCTATTTTATTACCGTTTTCATTTAACTAATACTTTTAAATTTTCTATATTTCATAGTAAATTTCAAGATTATTTTTACTAGTTTATATTAACAATCATGAAACGCTAAAATTTTAATATTATATAAAAAAACCAAAGTTTTTATTCTTTAATGAAAAAAAAAAGAAACATATAAAAAAGGACTAAAAGTTATATTTGGAAGTACAAAAATTAATAAATGGATATAAAAATTTTTAATACATAATCTTTAAATAATAACGATATAATTACAAAAAAGTTAGTAAACATCTAGGGGCATTTGGTGTTTCTTCGTGTCATGATTCCAATGAATGTGATTACAGAAAAAGTAATATTATTGATTTTGGAATACATGAAAAATTGCATATTAAAATATAGAGAAAGTTACATTGACACCTTTGGTTCATTAAACATTTTATTATGAATCTTGCAATAATTTTCAAAATTACCTTAATCATATAAAATACAAAATTTATTAATTTTAACATTTTTCAATTATGCTTATTATTAACAAACATTAATTTATTATTAAAAAAAGTCACTTAATCTATTTAATTTTTAAATATAATAAATTTATTTTTAATAAAAATAAAATAATAAATTTATCTCAAAATTAATATATGATTAAATTAAAAATATGTTTTAAATATTTAATATGTATTTGAATTAGAATATTGTAAATTGAAATTTGATTTTATAGTAATTAAAATAATTTTAAAGTTAATTAAATTTTCATGAATTTTAGTTATAAAAAGTATTGTTTTAGAAAAAATTGAATGAAAAAAATAGGAAGAAAGGTAATTTGCTCATCTTTTGTATTAAAATATTACAATTTTTTTATTTATCGAAATAAATCTTTTTCAGATTATTTACTAAAATAGGCTGATTTTTGGATTTAAGTGAGAAATCATCAAATAAAATAATGATACGCTCAATTGTAGATGAGAAAGTGAGAAATTAGCACCTAATGGGTCGATTTCTCACTTGTAATGGGGAAATCGACACATTAGGTGCCAATTTCCCATATAATTAAAAATATTAATTTTTACAAAATAAATTAAAAAAATTCTTTAATTATCTATTTAACTAATTGACATGAAGAATCGACATTTGAAATGTTGATTTCTTAAAGTAAAAAATGAAAAAAATAGATTCAATTGAAAAATCGTCAGTTCATAAGTTGATTTTTCGTTACTCCAAAATCCTCTTATCATGTAATATTTCATATTCTGCAGATACAAAGAGTTTAGGGTATAAAGTTTTAGATTTATTAACATAAAAAATATATGGCTAATGAATGGATTCTTGATGGAATCAAATTCCTTCCAAGATAAAATAAGTTGATAAGACTAATGCATGAGAATCCAACTTTTTTTTATATGAAATAAGTTGATAAGACTAATGCATAAGAATAAGATTCCTTCCGATATGAAATAAGAAGTTGATAAGACTAATGCATGAGAATCAAATTTATTTTGATACAAAATAAGTTGATAACACTAATGCATGGAATCAAATTTTTTTTTCGTATGAAATAAGTTGACCAGAAATAAGCTGATAAGACTAATGCATGAGAATCATATTCTTTCTGATATAAAATAAGTTGATAAAACTAATACATGGATTGTAAATATCAGACAGCATGGATTAGACTAATGCATAGGACGAATTCAGAGATTTTGAATTAGAAGAAAATTTTTTTGACTATTTCAGGTTGTATTATAAATATGAGTTCATCATTGTCATTTTTGTTCTCACTGGCTCTTTGTTGTTTTTTAAGTTAAGTGATAGTGCTTCTTCATTCTCGTTTTTGTTGTTTCCTACTGTTAACAAACATTGTTAGTATTTTATTTGATCAAAATTTGCATCTTAAAAGCTAGTTAAAGGTAATTATTTCTACTTGAATATGTTGAACAATTCTTTAAATATTATATTAAATGCTTATTGTTATAATTTGGATGATATTTGATGCAAATAGTATTTGCTTACAGGTTAAGTACACAACATGAGTAATAGATTTGTTGCACTTTTCTATTTTAATGGACAAATTGTTAACAGTGAAGAATATATTACTTTTCAAAGTGATCGTCCTAAAAGCATTATTATTGATGAAAATATCATAATAGAAGAATTAAAAGTCAAAATTGATACAACAATCAAAGCTGTGAACAGAAACAGAGTATCGGAGATCAAGTATTGGCTTCCTGTTTTCATGGGAAAAGGATAAGTCCAATATAGGATGTTTCCACTTAAAGATGATGATGAAGATGATGATAATGATATAAGATGCATCTTTGATGTTTATCAGCAAATTCTTAATGTCAGTGTAATTGAGTTATATGCTGACTTAAAATATGTACATAATGGTGCATTCACATATCCCTACTATAGATGTAAAAATGTCATGGTCATTTGAAAATCTAGAATGTCAACCTTTTTCATATGCACAACTGTTGATGAATAATTTATACGAATCTTTTCATTATTCATCTGTGTCACCAACAGTTTCTAGCACTGAAGATGATAAGCCATGCAACTTCACAATGACAGACTCTCTAATTAGAGGTGTTAAAATGGAAGATGAAGGACCAATTTCATTAATGCTGATCTTAAAATGTCATATAGAGGCCACAGTAATTATGTTGGTGACTTTAGTAGGCCCGAATAGTATGCTGAATTTGATAACGGTGATGACAACAATGTTCCTGCCCAGATGTTGGTGCTGATATCAACTTTTCTCATTGGTCATCTAGTGGTGGAGCTACTGATCTTCTTCATTAGTATAAGCTTGCTTCCCATATGCTTACTTTTGATTTGGATGCAATGTACGTGGCAGAATTTTCAAAATATACTCATACATCAAGGTTGCCGACAAGTTAGAATCCATTTAGCAGTGATCTCTATGTTGGGATGCAATTCACAATGAAAAAGGCTATGATTTTAGCTATAAAGCATTACAACATCAAAAACTCTATAGATTATAAAGTAGTAAAATCATCGCTGAACAAATATCACAATCAATGTATAATGTATGGCTTAAGATGCAACTGGAGCATAAGGGCAACATTATTGAAGAAGAAATAAGTATGGGGGATTAAAAAGTATATAAGGCCTCATACTTGTAGATCTCAGCAAATTTCACAAAATCACTTAAAATTGGATTCTAGCATGATATGTTTATGCATTTTATCTTTGATTGAAGCAAATCTAGTAATTTTTGTTTCAGTTTTGGTTGTTGAGATATGAAATAAGTATGGATACATGACCTTTTATAGGAAAGCATGGATAGCAAAGTAGAAGGCAATTGTTCAACTAGTTAGTGATTAGTATAAATCGTACAATGATCTGCCAAAGTGGTTAGGTGCAATACAATATTTTGTTCCTGACATAATAGTGGAGTTACAAACCATACCTGCATACCACGGTCATCGAATGGTGCAAGGTATTAGTATTTTCTATTAATTTTTTTGGACATTCAAGTCTTGCATTAAAGCTTTCCCTTTTGTAAACCTGTTATCCAAATAGACAGTACATTCTTATATGAAAAATACAAAGGAACATTGTTGTTAGCTGTTGCACAAGATGACAATCGAAACATAGTACCAATTAACTTTGCCATTGTGGAGGGTGTTACAAAAGAAGATGGTTATTTTTTCTCAGCAATTTGCTCAGACATGTTGCTACATAACTTGACATATGCTTGATTTTTTATCAATATAAATCCACCAAATCTGTGATCAGTGACTCAGGTAGTGCATGAAAATCTCCACATGCATATTTTAGGTATTATATTTGACATATTGTGACTAACTTCATGAGAAGGTTTAACAATAAGAAGTTACGTCAACAAGTTGTTAACATAGATATCTAAAACATATTTATGGTTATTTAATCTCTTACAACCTTCTCAATTTTTATTTTTATTAACAAATTGTTAACAAGTCTATAAATTAACATATGATTTTAATAGCATATGAGTTACGGTGACCCTACTTTCAGTGGTATTATAAAAATCTTTGCGTGGAAAATGCAAAAGTAGTCGATTGGATTAATAAGATCAGGAGGAAGAAGTGAGCTCAATCATATGACGAAGGAAGACGTTATGGATATATGACAACAAACCTGGCTGAATGTATAAGTTCACTATTGAAGGGGACTCATCATTTTCCCATAACTACTTTGGTGAAAGCCATATATTTTAGATTGGCAGAATTATTTAGGATGATGGGGAACAAGTAGCTAGCAATAATGGTAGCAAGCCATAATTACTGTAAAACAGTCACAGTTGTTATGCAAGAAAATCTAAGGAAAGTTAACTCTCACATTGTTTGTGGGTTTATATGAGCAAATCAATCTTTTCTAGTTGAAGAGTTAAAGAACCCACAGGAAGAAGTTGTGGCTTCGACATACAAAGTCAATCTTAATAAGAAGTGGTATAACTGTGGGAAGTCTCAAGCAGACAAGTACTCATGTTCACATGTTGTTGCTGCTTATGCTTATGTCCATGTCGAATGCATGTTATACATAGATAATGTTTATAGATTGAAGATTAAAAACAATGTTTATCGACATAAGTTTTAACCCATCGGGAATGAAGCTTATTTGCTAGAACATAATGGTCCACAACTGTGCCTTAATCCAAAAATGCATAGAAATCTCAAAAGTCGGCTAAAATCAAGTCGTATTTATAATAAAATGAACCTTAGGGAGAAAGGTCAAACAAAATGTTACGGATTATGCAGGAATGAAAGCCATAGTCTAACAAATGTTCTCATCAAGTCGGCACATCGGGGGAAATTTTGCATCATTGATTATTAGTTATACAATTTACTAGTTTTATTTTGATGATGCAAATATTATTTTTTTAATGAAATGCAATGCAAGCGCTTTTTTATTTTTCTTCCAAAATAGGTAACATAATATAATAGAAATACATATTACGAAAAATACACTATTATAATATAAAGAACCATATATAATTATTAATTATTATAATATAATTATTATAATAAAATTATCTTCTAACATAGGTAACATAATATAATTATTATAATAGAATTATCCTCCAACATAGCCATTATAAGAAATTATTCCAATCTAGCACATCAAAGTAAGGTTCCCATTATTGATTATCAGTTTTTGTTTATGATTATATAGGTAAATGATTTGCTCAACTGTAAAATTTAACAGTTTCATTTTGATGATGCAAATGTAATTTTTTTTATTTATTTTACAACATAAATAATGGTAGAAACATAAATGTATAACATATAACATAAGCAACATAATATAATTATATATCTTCCAAAATAATTGTGTAATATATTCAAGCACAAAATAATACATTAATAACAAAACTATATAAATGTAAAACTGTATAACTGTTGTTTTGTATAACATAATTGTGTAACTGTATAACTCAAGTAATAATACAAAGTTATATCTATTGATGGGGTCCCTTTCGCTGTGTTGAACAATAATACAGAGCTTTCTTATTAAGTGGTGGCAGTATTTTTCATTCAACGGTCTCAATTTCATTGCCATGTACGCTCTGACTTTAACATCTTCAGCCTTTTACTTGCACCACTGGTGCTTCTTCCTCATTGGCTTCTTCCTTAATGGCTTTTTTTAAGTCGATATGTGAGCCCTAATAACCATATTAATGTCTACAATATCAAAAAATTGTAACCCACTACTGGAGGAACTAGCACCTCCATTACCAAAAATAGGATAACTACTGGAGGAACTAGCACCTGTTGCACTAAAAATAGGATTGGTAATGTTAGCCAGTGGGGTACCAAATTGATATATAGTAGACATACATGCTGTAGAAAAAATAGGTTGATTCATCCTAATAGGAGTCAAGAGGTCCGCATCTAACTTAATTATTAGTGGCACCGACTGATAGCTTCGTCATCATCATCCCCATCGTAACTGAAGGAATATTGATGATTAGATGATAATCAAAGATCATGTTCTAATTCAGGATGACTAAATGACATCCTAGGTGCACTAACATTATCAACATGTGCTAAGCTAGGTTGATTCGTCCTTCGACTAACTCCATGTCGTCGGCTACGTCTATGGAGCTCAATTAGAAGGGCCTTGATTGAAGTTTATTGATTATATGACCTGCTCCTAACATCGTGCAGTCTTAACAATGGAAAAATAAAAAGTCGACCTTCAGCATCAAACCATCTGATTTATTCATGTGATTGTGTAAAATTATTGTTCAGAATTTCAAGGCCCTAAACAAGTCATCTGGAATGTCTTCTCCAAAACATGATCTAATCTGAATGCCTTTCGGCCCAATTTTCTACATTATTACCACGGTCAATTCTGTGAACTTCATCAAGGTTTACTGGTGTTTGGGAATTAGTTGTTGCATCCCAAACTGGCATAGGACCCTATTCGCCTTGTACCACTTCAAAAATTGAAAGCATCTTAATGCTATATTTACCTTCTAGATGTGGCTATTTGGGACAGCCTGTGATGGGACACATGCCATAATTTCATTTAAAACATATGGTCTCTATAGAAACTGCAAAAAAAAAAAAAAGATAAAAGTTATTACTGAACACTATGGAATATGTTGTGTTAAATACACACGTACTTAAGTAAACTATTAAAAAATTTACCTTATTATATCATATGCGATCTAGTCATGCTCTAATGCATTCTATGTTAGTAGTTGCATTGGTGAATTGCTTCAGACTACACCATCAGTTCAAATATATAATATATGAATAACTCTTATGTAAGTACAAGCTGTAGTGATATAGATTAAACACTTAAATTTATTACCTTAATGTAAGAGGGTATATGAGACTTTGTTTAACCAACAGTGCAAGAAATGGCAGTCGGTACCATACCCATAACTGCAGCAGCATTAAACAATCACCTATGTCATACGTCCCTCCAATTGTTGCATAGCGAAATTCTTTATACAAAATTCCTAAACATGTGAAACCCCAACTATACTTTGCAACGTCACTCAAATTTTTCAAAAGTGGAAGACACATTAAATGAACCCGATTCCTAGATTTATCGGGCATTAACATTCCTCCAATGATGCGTAAAATGTATGCTCTAGTAGTACATTCTAGTAGCCATTCAGTTGCATATTCAGGGATATTATAGAGCGTTTATGTCAACCAGGTCATTTTGATTCTTGAGCCCTAAATAGCATTTTCTAGGGGAGTCACACCTAATAATTCTTCAAATAAAGCCTCTTATTGTAATAGACTCCCTCATGTTACTTTCTTGCCATCAACTAGTAGACCCAGTTGAAATACGACATCTTCTAAGATGATTGTGCATTCATTGCATAGAAATGAAATGTGTATGTCTCAAGTCTCCATTGTTCAACCAATGTAGGTATTAGTCCTATCTATTATTCACATCGGTTTACAAATGTCGTATAGTAAAATCTGACTCTTATTGCATAGTTTACAATTAAGGGATTTATGGTTAAAGAGAAACTTTCTGCAAACGGTTCTCTAACCGAATATCTTGTTAAAAAAGTCATTAATTCATTAGTTATAAAATTTATAATTAGTAATGTTTAAAATATATGATTGAAAAAATTTTAATACCTCATATAACATCTTTGATGATATGTGATACTCTTGTAATTTTAACAATGATGAAGAAGCTACTGAATTGATCGAAAATTTTTCTATAACAATATTTTTCATTTAAATTCATCATTACCTAACCTTAAAACAAGAATTAAACTAAATTTTTACAAATACAAAAAAAAAATTATACTTTCTAAATATTCAAATGGTTTAATCTCTTCAAATTAAAATTCAACTCCTTTCCTCACCGTTATTATTTCAACAAAAATATAAACTTAATTACAAAAAAAATTACTTTAATTATTACTAAATAATTTATATTTAGTAATGGAAAATAACAATTACCTAATATTTCAACAAGAAAATACTAATGCAATTAAACTATAATTTATCATCTTTAGATAAAATATCCCAAAAATCAAACATACAAATAATTTAAACTCCTATAATCAATGTAAAAAACAACTTTAAACTTTTACAAATAAAAATAAAACATACCTTAAAAAATTTAAACACATATAATCATATGAAAAAATATTTTTACAAATAAAAATAAATCATATCTTACAAAAAATTGCTCGATTCAATCAATTAAACTCAAATACCTCTACCTTTATTTGCAATAAATTTCCTCATAGATGAGGGAAAAATGAAAATGGGAAAGGAGCTCCACCTGAAAGGGAGTCACAGGTACATCCCCTAAAAAAATTACCCCTTTCTAAGAAAAAAGGCAATTGCAAGAGGGTCGCGGTGACCTTCCTGCACATAATTTGCCCCTCCCCCGATGAGGGAAATAATTGACCCTTAAATTTTTTTTATTTTGTAATTTTTTTATTTTATAAAACATTTTTTTTAATTATAACACATGTGACCTTTAATTTTTTTATTTTGTAATTTTTTTTAAATCATATGGAAAATCGTATACAAGTGAGAAATCAACACATGTCGATTTCTCACCTGCACTAAAATTTTTTTTATTTTGTAAATTTTTTTTAAATTATATGAGAAATTGACGTTTGATGTATTGATTCTCAATGTACAAGTGAGAAATTGACATATCAGGTGTCGATTTCTCAACTATACAAGTGAAAAATCGACATATCAGGTGCCAATTTCTCACCTGTGCAGGTGAGAAATCAACACCTATACTTAAATTTTTTTAAATTATATGAGAAATCAACACCTGATGTGTCAATTTCCCGTGTAAAAGTGAGAAGTCGACACATCAAGTGTCGATTTCTCTCTTGCGTAGGTGAGAAATCGACACCTGATGTGCCAATTTTTTACGTGCACTAAAAAATCATCAAATTTAATGATGATTTTTCAATAAAATTTACAAATCGATCTATTTCGATAAATAATCTAAAACAGTTTATTTCAGTGAATAAAAAAATTTGTAATATTTTAACCAAAAAAAGCCTAATTTTTCATCTCAGTTTTTAAAAATTTTCCAACTATATTAGAAGATTACTTTTTCACCCTCTTCATGGTAATCAACATTTCCATGTTTATGGAAAGTAATTTCCAAAATAAAGTTACGGTACAAGAAGAATTGATATTTTTCAACAGACCAAACATGAAAATCATAGAAATCAGATTGTCTACCAATTAAATTTTCAATACTAAACACCAACAGCCATTTCAGAAAGTAACACTGGAATGAGTAATTTCGTACAAAATCTAGGTAAGCCCAAAAAATTAAAAAAAATTAAAACAGAAAGATTAAATATATATATTCTTTTCTCTACTAAATATATTCTCTTCAGGAGATGGAGAAACATTAAATATATGTTCTTTTGTCTCTTAAATAGAAAGAAAGAAACAAAAATCATGAAAAAATCTGTGAATTTTTGACATTGTGAGCGTGGCAAAGAGATTAAAAAGTCAAATACTTTGTTGTGTTCATACTTATTCAGGGTTCTGCCTACTAATTAAATATGTACTTATTACTAAAAACATTATTCTATCAAAAACATAACATTTTCAAAAGAAATGATTTAAAACAGTCTAATAACTCCAAAAAAAATTTGCAACTAAAATTTGTTAACAAATAACTTATTATTTAAAATTACTATATATAAAAATATCATTATGCAATGTATTGTAAACGATAAAAAAATATCAAATATTATATCTGATATAACATTATTAATGTAAATAGTAAATTAATTAATTTTTAAAAAAATATTCTAAAAATATCTATTAAGAAAATCCTTTACAATTTTATCCCAACTTATCGATTTCAAAGTACATTTGAAAGTTTTCAACTTTTCAACTGTCTAAACAATTTGTAGATATAATAAAATAGCCAAAAACGAATTATGAGACAGCAAATAGACCGTAAAAACCATTTTTATAAAAATTGTTTTGTTTGCATGCACGTATGAACCAGAAAAAAGAAAAAGGCATTTGAATTTCTAGGGTTTGGTAGATTGAACCCAAGAAGAACCCACCAAACCGACTGTATCAAGAGAGGATCTCTGGAAGATGTTAAATTTCTAGTAGTATATATGATCCTAGAATAAATGTTGATATTTCCTTAGTTGTCCCTTTACTATTGGTTACTACTCCAGCGGCACAGCTAAGGTATTTTAAAAAAAAAAAAATCGTGCGCCGTATGCACGTGACAATTAAAAAGACAAATGAGTTCATTTTTTTTAAAAGAAAAAACCTTTGGTTTTCAGAAAGAGACGTAGCCTCCTTTCCTCTTCTGCAGTGGTGGTGCCCACCAAGAGGAGAATAGTAAACCAAAAGCTTACTCAGTTTGCTGTATTGATTGGATGGTTGTTTGTATTTCAATTTGGACAATCTGTTGCATGTTATTTTTGGTATTGTCAGTTTTTACTTTTTATGTTTAGATTTTCGTTTTCTCATTTTTTTTTTATTTGTTGAATCATTGTACTTTTTGTGAGTTATTATTTACTGTTACTTTAATGATTTTCATATTTTTCATAGTGAGTAGGGATGTTGTGATATTAATATTTTTTGCCAAAAATTTTTCTCTACTTATTGACATTTTTCCATTAAAAATTTTTGCTACATTAGGTCATGTGATTTTTTTCTCTCTCATATTAAGAGTTTTTCCATTAAAAATTATTTGTTTTCTTACAATTTTTTTATTTGTGTGCATTTCTAGCAGTATTTCTTGTTTGAATGTTGTCATTTGTCATATGTTTGCTTCTCATGAGTTCTTTCAAACTACATGGTTTTTGCTTCTTTGTGCGTTCACACTTTTCCAACAACCACTAATTATATTAAGATAAAACGTCTTCGGCCCTCCTTTTAACCTTTAATCCCGACGAATCTCTTTCTACAATGTGAAATTTTTTTTTTCCAGGAAGTGCTTTAATTTGGGATAACCTACTTGTATTATATTAAGATAAAATGCTTTTGAGCTCTTTTTTCTTTTACCTTTAATCCCGACGAAATATCTTTAAACAATGTGATTCTTGCTGGGTTCATGTGGTTTATTTTGGGATGGCCGACTTATACTATAGTTGAAATTAGTTTAGAAGTTCATTAAATTGATTTTGACCAATAATTGAAACGATAACGTGACATATTATTTTGTATAATTTAAGTTATCTTGATAAATTATCGAAAATTTTGAAACATTTTATCACTTGGGCAAACAATGCTACTTTTTTGCTATAAATGACCAAAATTGAAGGAAATTTATATACGCAAAAAAAAAAAAAAAAATCGATTTCTTTGTCACTTTCTTATTTCAAATTCCAATCAATTTAACTTTACACTGTTAGACTGGTGTCATGTCAAATTGTTGCAATAAAAACAAAATAGCTAATATGTTTCAATTCAACGAATCGAAAATAAAACAAAACAAAACAAATTTTAAAAAATATAAAACATTAAAACAAAAATTTTGCAACAATCTTAAAAGAAGCCTT
>JBBYHL010000005.1:18978304-18992894 GCA_038381835.1 Adansonia madagascariensis
TTTCCTTTCAACAGAAGTTACAATATGCTACTGAAGTGTCGTTTCTTAGTAATTTAACATAGAAATTAATATAAATTTTGAATTATTGAAAAAATTGTGTTCACAAATTAAAAAAATTTTGACAATAAACAATATCTATAACATTTATAACATTATATTAAATTTACCTGAAGAAATTTAAAATTAGGTTGAAACCTGGCATTTTTCTTTTTTTTTTTTATTTTGTGGGGAATTATAAATTAATTTAATATTAAATTGACACTTGTTTGGCATCTTTTTTTTTTTTCGATTTTGTGGGGAATTACACATTAGTTATTAAAGTATAAATATTTACAATTTGTAGTTATTATGATAAATAAGAAATAATTTAACCTTTTATAATTAAAATTAAATAACATGAACGTGACACAAAAAATAATTAAGGCATGATAAAAAATTGACACATAATATAAAATACATGAATATTTTAAAATTTATATAATACAAATTATTAACATATCAAAATTTATATAAAAATATTTTAAATACGATTAAAATGTAATACAAGTATACCAATAGCGTCTCTAAAATTTTTGAAAGAATAAATTAAAGCAATCCTCCAAATCTGGGATTTAGGGGATTGCTTTCTTTGCCCTTTTTTTTAACATTTTTTGTGGATTTTTTTATATTTATGTCATGTTCGTATTATTTTTTAAGTTATAATAAAGTTTAAGGTATTATATATTTATATTAATTTTGACATATTAATAATTCGTTTTACATAGATTTTGATATATTTGTGTATTCGTATCGTGTTTATTTTTTGTATTGTGTCATAGTTTAATTATTTTTTGTTCTTGTCATATAATCGTACTGTGTTCGAAATTGTTAAATCAAATGATACTACTCAAGTAAATCCCATCTCGTGCCACTCGTTATCGTGTTCGCATTATTTTTCCATGTGATTATAATTGTATTCAAGATATTATATTTAAATAAATTTTGACACATTAGTGATTCGTTTTGTATGGACTTTGACATGTTTGTATATTCATATCGTGCTCACATTATTTTTGAGTTATTTCATGTTTTTAATTATTTTTCCATATTTTAGTTTCGTATAACCATTTTATATTCAAAATTTTTATGTCTAATTGACACTATCTAAATAATTTTCAATGTAGCATATGTCATCGTATCAATATTCGTAACTTCATATTATTTTTTCATATTACAATCATAATCAAGTAATTATATATTTATATAAATTTTGATATATTAATAATTTATTTTATATAAATTTTAACATATGTATCTATTTTTATCGTGTCATATAATTATATTTATATTATAATATATTAAGATATAAAAATATTAAATATTTTTAAAATAATTATTTATAAAAATTTTACTCCTACAATAAATACAAAAATAAAAATTTATAGTAAATTATTATACCTTTATTTATTATTTAAAATTAGTTTTCATGAAATATTAAAGTAAACCATCCTAGGCGAAAACCACGTTAACACATTAGTACTATATATTAAAGCGATTCTCAGAGGCATTGCTGTTTGGGTTGCTTTTTTTCTTTCTCATTTTGTGATACTTTTTACGTAATTTTTTAATTTTTAATATTCGTGTTGAGTCTGTATTATTTTTTATTATAGAATTCAAGATATTATATATTTATATAAATTTTGATATATTAATAATTTTTTATATGAATTTTAACATGTATATTTATTCATATCATGTTTATATTTTTTTGCATTGTGTCGTATTTTAATTATATTTTTTATATTTTGCTCATGCCGTGTAACTATTTAGTATTAAAAATTATCAATTCTAATTGACACCATTTAATATCTCTTAATTTTGTGCTACGTGTCACCATATTCATGTTACTTTTATTTTATAATCATATTGAATGTATTGTATATTTATAAAATTTTTGACATGTTAATAATTTATTTTACAATCTATTTTGATACATTTTTCTATTTATGTTATATTCATATTATTTTTCATGTCATATCCTATAATTATATTACATTTGAAATTAACAAGTTTAATTGACAATATCCAAATAACTTTCAATTTTGTGTTATATGTCGTGTTTGTGTTCATGTTTCTTTTTCATATCACAATTGAATTTCAAAATATTATATATTTAAATAATTTTGATATATTAAAATATTATTTATGTAAATTTTGAAACATTTATCTATTTATAATTTTATTTTTTATTTTATATAAATTTTAAAATATTTATCTATTTGTAATATACCATATTATCATAATTAAATTATAATATAGAAAATATAGAAAAACTAAATTTTTTTAAAAGAACTAATTACAAAAATTTAGTCTCACATTAACATGTGAATAAAAAAATATATATATATTATAAAATAATTAACCTTAAATTATTAATATTATTATATTTTTTAAAATTATTTTTATATAGAGCTGGGTCATCATTCTAGTTATATTAAAGTTGTCCCAAAAAATTTAATATCAAGTTGATACTTGGCATCTTGCTTTTTTCTTTTTTCTTTTTTAATGTGGTGGGGAATTATAAATTACTAGTTTTCTTAACCCGTGCAATGCAGGGAATTTTTTTTAATTATATTCATAATTGTATTTTTTAATTTAATGTTAATTTTATTATATTAAAAATTATACATTTATTTGTTATTATAATTAGGTAATAAGAAATGACAAGTTACAAATATTGGTATACTAATATCTAAGATAATATTGTAATGTAAAAATCAATTATATATAATTTGTTTCATTTCTATTTCTGTTCATGTTTTTATGAATTACACAAAAATGTATAATTTTATGTTAAAGATTTTATTAGTAAATAAATCAAAGATATTTTAAATAATATTAAAATTAAATAATAGTCTTATATTAATTTTTATTATATTTATAATTTATAATTTTATTTTATATTAATTTTCATATTATACCAAAAAACTATACATGTATTTTTTATCTAATATATAGTCATTCATAAAGTTTGGGAAGATAATATTATCTCAAGGAATATACATAAAAGGTTTTCCTTTTGATCGATATATATTATCTTTAGGATAATATTATAACATATAAATAAATTACGTATAATTTATTTATTTTATTTTTTTACAAATTTTTTAATCAATTACACCAAATACAAAATTTCATTAGTAAATAAATCAAGATAATTTGAATGATATTTAGATTAAATAATAATTTGACTACTTAATTTGAGCTCTCTTTCAATAAACTTGATAACCTTGTGTGACCATGATGATTTTTTATCAATTATATATTTATTCAATTATAATACTTTCAATAGTAAATTATATCATTTATCAATACTTTAATACCTATAATAACACTACTCTTGAATTAATTTTGCAAAGAATTAGCAAAAAATAAATAAATTGTCGAATAAAAAACCCGCACATTGCCATTAACTCATGTTACTCATAATTTTAAATACCTTTTTCGAATTCATTTGAGTTTTTTATCAGCTTAAAGTGCCTCACATTTTTTTAAAAGCAATGAAACTCCATATTTGTGACAACAATCCACAAGATCCTTATCTCTAATGCTCAAGAATTATAAAACAATTAGACAAATCATAAATTGAAAAATCAAGATTTTTTTGATATATTGACGAGGTACTTGAAGACTCTGACTCTATCTCTTTACAAAGAATCAAAAGATATATAAATCAAAAACATAATATAAAAAAAATCCTATTAAACAATGGCAATATAACACACCATAAATTTAGGGAAGGTTAGACTTAAACTTAGCATGAACAACACCACTATTATTACCAAGAGGCCTAGTAACCTTTCCCCAGATTCTTAACCTAAGCCTTGTAAATATAAGTCATACACTTTACGGCGTCAGCATACTAAGGTAATTCTTCCTCGATGTTAACTCCCTTAATCTGGATAAATGAAGTGTTCAGTTACTGATTCAATTAATTTAATAATGATAATCAAAAGCGACTTTGCCTCTTTAATCATAAGATAAGGTATATATTTATGAATAGATAGAATTGTTAACTATAAACAGATTTAATAGCTTTTAAATTTAAGATAAATTTTGATAATTATTTTATTAAGTAATAAATAAAATTTGGAAAATATATAAAATTGAATAATTTTTAAATATAAGATAAACATCGATAGTTTTGATAAAATTTTGGATTTAAGGAATTTTTTGTTTTTATTTTAAGACATAGTTGTTATTTGAATATTAGGTGAATAGATTAAATATAATAGATAATTAAGATTGAGCTTGTCCAAATTTGGATAAATACTTCTTTTAAAATTTTAAATTTTAGATTAAAATATTGGATAAATATATACTTTTAAAATTTTTTAAATTTAAATAAAATATAATTAAAAGCAAGTTTATCTTATGTGTCATTAAATAAAAATGTCCACGTAAGTATCCACGTAAGCAATATTTATTATGTAACTCTGTACCCTATTATGTTATATTTATATATGATTTAATATTAAATTAACACTTGGTATCCTTTTTTTTCTTTTCTTTTTCCCAAATTTGCGAGGAATTATAAATTAATTATTAAAGTATAAATATTTACCATTTACAGTTATCATAATAAATAAGAAATATTTTTTTTTACTTTTTAATTAAAATTAGACTATATTGACACGACATGAAAACATAATTAAGGTATGATAAAAAATCAACACAAAAAAGATAAAATACATGAATGTCTCAAAATCTATATAATATAAATTATTTATGTACCAAAATTTATATAAATACTTTAAATATGATTAAAACACGGTATAGATACATCAATAATGTCTCTAAAATTTTTGAAAAAATAGATTAAAGCAATCCCCTAAATCTGAAATCTAGAAAATTGCTTCCTTTGCCTTTTTTTTTCAATTTTTGTGGATTTTTATATATTTATATTATATTCGTATTATTTTTCAAGTTATAATTTGATTCAAGGTATTATACATTTATATTAATTTTGACACGTTAATAATTTATTTTACATAATTTTGATATTTTTATGTATTCATATCGTGTTTATTTTTGTGTTTTGTCATATTTTAATTATTTATTATATAATTTAATTCAACGTATTATACATTTATATTAATTTTGACATATTAGTAATTCATTTTACGTTGATTTTGATGTCTTTATGTATTCATATCGTGTTCATTTTTGTGTTTTTTTCATTTTTGTCATATTTTTGTGTTCATATCGTGTCATATAATCATATTTTGTTCGAAATTGTTAAGTCTAATGAGCTATTTAAATAACTTCTAATTTCATAACATGCGCTGTCATATTCGCATTATTTTTTTCATTTGACCATGATTGTATTCAAGATATTATATATTTATATAAATTTTGACACGTTAATAAAACATTTTATGTAGATTTTAATACATTTGTATATTCATATCGTATTTAAGCTTTTTGTGTGTAGTGTCATGTTTTAATTATTTTTTTCATGTGCTCGTTTCGTATAACCATTTTATAGTCGAAATTTTCATTTCTAATTGACACTATCCAAATAATTTTCAATGTACCATATGTCATTGTATTAGTGTTTGTAACTTCGTATTACTTTTTCATGCAATAATTGTAATCAAGTAAGTATATAAATTCTAGCATGTGTATCTATTTTTGTCGTGTCATATAATTATATTTTTATTATAATATATTAAGCTATAAAAATATTAAATTTTTTAAAATAATTATTTATAAAAATTTCACTCTTACGATAAATACATAAACAAAAAATTAATAGTAAATTAGTATACTATTCTTTATTCTTTAAAATTATTTTTTATATAAAATGTTAAAACAAACCATCCTAAGCTTAGTACTATAAATTAGAGCAATCCCTTGAGGCATTGCTTTTTGGGTTGCTTTTTTTCATTTTGTGATACTTTTTTATTTAGGTTTTTTATTTTTATTTTTTTGTATTCATGTTGAGTTTATGTTTTTTTTTATTATAGTCCAATTCAAGATATTATACATTTATATAAATATTAACATGTTAATAATTTGTTTTATATAAATTTTAACACATGTGCATTCATGTCATGTTTATGTTTTTCTATATTGTGTCATATTTTAATTATACTTTTCATATTATATTCGTGTTGTACAACAATTTAGCATTCAAAATTGTCAATTCTAATTGATATTATTTAATATCTCTTAATTTTGTACTACGTGCTTTCATGTTCATGTTACTTTTTATCTTATAATCATTTTCAACGTATTATATATCTATAAAAATTTTAACATGTTAACAATCTATTTTATAATATATTTTGACATATTTGTCTATTTGTGTCATATAAATGTTATTTTCTGTGTCATGTCCTATAGTTATATTACGTTCAAAATTATCAAGTTTAATTAACAATATCCAAATAACTCACAATTTTATATTACATGACATGCTCATGCTTATGTTATTTTTTTCATATCACAATTATATTTCATAATATTATATATTTACATAAATTCTAATATACTAAAACTTAATTTTTATGTGAATTTTAAAAGGTTTATCTAATTTTAAAGTACTACATTATTATACTTAAATTACAATATATTATGATATAAAAAAATTAAATATTTTTTTAAAGAATCATTTATAAAAATTTATTCACATCAACACGTAAATAAAAAATTATATAATAAATAATATTAAATTATTAATATTATTATATTTTTAAAATTATTTTTTACCTAAAATATTCTTAAACGAAGTTGAATTACATAAAAATAATGTAAAAAAATTATTTTTAATTTAAAATTTAAAATTTTAATATTTATTGATTTCAAACTGACAATGGCAGACTTCGACGTTGAAGTTTGAGAGGGCCAAATTAATTTAATAATTTCTTTCATTAAATAAAATCTATCATTTTACTGAGAAACAAAAATCGATTTCTTGATGAAAGCAAATACTAATATAAAACAATAATTAAATTACAAGATTTTAAGTCTAATTAACCAGCTAATTGAAAAAAGAGACATGGCATGAATTATATATATAACATAGAGCATATATATTATAAAATTAACAGTATTGTTACAAAACATTTAAAGTTTAAATAGTATAAAATGAATTAGAAAAATTTAAAAATACTTCCCATAATTTTTTTAAAAAAAAACTATCTTTTCAGAAATTAAGTGGAATTTTTTAATTCTTTATGACTATCACTATATCCTATCTTCAATAATTAAAAAAATGGTCAATTATTAATTTCATAAATGATGTAACATTATCAAAATAAAAACATAAAAATACCTAGAATAAAGAAAGAAGTAAGGGTTTTGATTTAAGGCTTTGATATCATAAATCCTAGAATTAATCTAAACAAAAGAAAAATCGAAATCAATAACTAACATTTGGACCTTTTATTTGTAAAAGTAGTTACAGTAAACAAAGTGGAATTGAATGGGGAGCATTAATACTTATATAACAAGAATACAAGAAATATAAAAAACTTTGAATTAAGGTGAGTATGAGAGGAAATAAAAAATTAGTAAATAGACATTTTAAGAAATAATATGTACGTATGTAATATTATACTTGTAACTAGATTTATCTCCGAACTTGATGGGTTTAGATCCATGTTAACAAAAATTATGTCCCTTTTAGGCCCGATTTTACCAAAAATATGGATAATAAACTCTTAAGTTTAGCTTAATATGTAAAAATGCTATTTAAGCCACTTAAATTTATATATAGGAAGATCGGTTTCTCTAAAAATTACTTATTTTTTTTTAAAAAATTATTTCTTATTAAAAATTATATTACTAGCAAAACGGACTAAGCCAAGATAAGCCTAGACAAAAAAATGCCTTGCCCGAAACTTGACTCATTTTTTAACCACATCTAATTCTTTGTCTAAGCTTGTTTTTCGAATTCATTATTTTTTTAAGCCCTCCTAAATATTAGGCAAAGCTTTGAGTTTTAATAAATAATCCGACCCTTAAACAAATAGTTATAATTAACGTACTAATTTCAAGAACTGTTATTGATCATTAGTGATTAATAAAAACAAACAAACAAACAATAAATTAGCGAGAAAATTCAATATAATTATATTATGAGTTTTGGGGCCAATTTAAAATTAATTAATATAATATATATATATATATATGCATGAGATTTTCAAAATTTTTGGGGCGCAATGGCTCTTTAAATCATCCGAATTTGACTAACATAATACATATATGGAAGAGATTTTCAAAATTTTGAACCCCTGGCTCCTTCATAGATCTACCTCTGCAAACATCTTCTTTGTACTATAAAAAAGTGTAAATAGAAATGAACCAAAACGTCGCCAAAGAAAATAATTATATTTAAACACAAGCTAAAAATCTAGCTACATGAATTCATTTATCAGAATTAGAAGTATAACTAAAAGATTTGCTATACATAAATATCACGTTGTTGAGAAGTTTATTTATATTTCAATAAATTTGTTGCATATATATAGATATATATATATATATATTTGGTTTAGTAAATTTGGATTTTTTACACTGGACGGCAATGCAACTGTTTCCATTCTTATCCGGGCTCATTCCAGTAGCTTGCATGTCGAATTTTCCGTTTAAAACCCATGGACAATCGAATTTAGTTGAAACCCAAGGCCGAAGGAGGCAGTTCTTTACTTTTCTTATCCCCCATGAACCTCCAAAAGAGGGGCAGGTGAAGGTAACAACTTCTGAACCAAATCTTAGAATTATTAATTCATTGCTTGCTTAATCATTTTTTTTTTTTACATTATATAGAATTCCACTTAATTTTGATGCAATATTTCGTGGAGAACCTAACCGAAGTGTTTGAGTGCTACTCATCGGTCACTGTCTATTGAAGCGAAAACGTCTGACGGCATTATTATGCTGGCTAAAAAGCAAAAGAATTGTCTCATTCAACGTGTTTCAACGTAAATTTCACGTAGAGCAACCACCTGTTGAAAGAATTTAATTTTTAGTAACAAAATCACATGCGGATGCAGTCTAAGGGTTTCTCACCTTGATTGACGCCTATGACTTTACTGTCATATAAAAATGACTCAACCCTATCAGCATACACTTCTAACTACAATTGGCCAACAAAAGATAGGTGGTTAGGAAGACTACTTGCTTTGGCCATCCCTACTTGATACAGCTTTGCATTTTCAGCTTTCTTTTGCCCCAGATGAAGTTAAAATCAGAAACTGATCTCAAACTCCTAAACTTTGTTGTAATTTTCTTGTTAATTAGTATACTATAGACTGTTTGCCTACCCTACCAAAAAGGAGAAAAAAATAGAAATTCCATAGTTGCTTCAACAAGAATGATTCCTCCATCAGAGGTATTGTTTACATTTTATTTTTTTTATTGGGTGGATGTAATTTAATGTATTTACTTAATTATAGAAAAGCTCATACAATTCTATTGTTTTCTCCTTGTCCAGGGCCTTCAATATTTTTCTACTGTATAAAATTAAGAGCACTGCTGTCGATTTAGTAAAGTAACCAAAGATTGAGATTCCTTGTTTTTTATGCCTTTTCCCCCCCTAGAGGCTCGCCATTAAAGAAGTTCAGGTTCTTATAATTTTTATGTAAAAATCCATCACCTACTAAACTCTTTCACGAGTCTCAATATGAGAACCGTGACACTATTAATGTACATATTATTTGAGCTCTTTGGAGCCGATATATGTGTGTGTGTGTATATATATATATATATATATATATATATATATATATATAGGTAGATGAGTTTTTGAGGATCATCAAACAAAAGCTGAAATTAAACAGGAAGGATTAAAGGTGTCAAAGAAACATTGGAGTTTTATCTTCAGAATGTATCAATATTTAATTTAGTATCTGATCAAAGGATTTTCGAAGTAAAAGTACTAAATAATTAGAGGATTTAGTACTTATATTTTCAATTACCTCTGCCGAGCTTTTACTCACTTATTATACATAATTTGCTGCATGTCTTTCAGATTGATAAGTGTATTGTCAACCAAATGTCCTTTTTGTATGAAACTGCCGAGCAATTATGAATTTCACTAAATATTTGCAAGTGATATACATTGCATATAAACTCACACTTGAATATGTTTCATATTTTTTATTCTTTTCACCTGCAAAATGACAGTTCCAATTATGAGGCACTTTGGGAAAAACGATAACTTTCTCCCGACTTCAGCTAGTTGGGGTCTCCAGTGTTGCTGCTCTGCTACTGCAAACAAATTGTGCCATCTGATCAATACACTGCCCACCATTTTTCTCACTATTACTACATCTGAAACAATAAAAAAAATATAAAAAACCCTAAAACCAAACAAGCAAACAAATAAGGGAAATGGCTAAAGGGAATTACTAATAGCAATTTTCAGCTAGATTATTAGACTGGAAAAGGAAAAAAAAAAAAAAAAGGGAAGAAGAAAATTACATAACAATATTGTAAAGCAGATGCACTTAAGAAATCAATCAAATTAATCATAAATTTTTTGCATTCAATCATTTAAACGGGACAAGTGCGATGAGATTTTATTCAGGAACCAGATTCATAATTACATATAGACACTTGCAGCTTCAAGAATCAGGGTTCAATTTTCCCGAAACCTCCTGGAGTACCCTCTCCCGTATTATTCATTACCAGCAAAAGAAAATCATAATAATACACGTTTTCCCACAGATCTCTGTTGGCCTTTCCATGAATGCTGGTCCAGTACCCCAACCATCGATACTGGCCCAATCCCTTTCAATCTTCCAGCCAAAATTTCAGGACCACCCCTCAAAACTTGGTGCTCCTTTCTCATTATCTCGTGATTCTCATCCTTAAGGTAAAATGCCACCGCCCAATCACCACTACTTCAACTGTAAAAGCTCCCCACTCTGCTGCAACTCTCATATATCTCCCCAACCAAAAAAAATTACATCTGTGATATAACTCATTATTATAGTTATCATATTGTGTAAAATAATACAAATACAACGTCGTCAGGGGAAAGACTAGACATGCCCCCCTGCCCCTACTCCATTCCTTCAAAAAATGAAAAAACAAAAGAAAGATTCTACGTACTCCGCAAACTTTTAGAATTCTGCATTTATAATCCTATTTTTCTCCATGATTGTGTTTTTTCACCTTTGCAAATTATCATTTCCATTTGTATCCAGGCTGTTCTTGCTCCTTAATTCTCTTTAACACTCCATCAATGGCAACATCAAATGCATCCTTTATGGTCTCCAAACCCTTTTGGGGCTTTGCATAAATTAACCTGGGAATATATTCAATCACTTTCTCCCTCATTTTTTTCACCTCTTCTCTACTGTAACTTTCAAGCACGCTTTTGATGGATGTCCCGTTTTTTACCAGGTCGCGGTGAATGAAAACAGAGTAACTCTTGGGATCACTCGGTAGAAACCATTGGTACTGAAGATAAGCCGTTCGATGCCAGAAAAAAACTGGGATCGAACCAGCCACCATGCAGTCAAAAACAGACCTGCGGGTGAAACTATCGCCTCTAGGCTGCAAGCAAAAATCGGAGTCCAAAAACGTCTCGAGGATCGCGGAAGTACCGTTGGAGCAGCTGGTGCTCGCGCAATCCAGGGCCCGGCATAACCCCGACGCGTTCTTGCAATGGCTCAACAGCAAGCCTCTGAAATCGTTCTTGACGGCGCCCCGTGGCGCTCCGGCGAAGCAGAATAGAGTTTTGCGGTTACGGTTACGTACGAAGTCCTGCCATTGCAAGACGTCGGAATCCGATCTGGGGTGGAATCCAGTGGGGTAAGGCACACCGACGTCGAAATAGTCCCAGGGGTTCCGTTCAATCAAAAGACGCGTGATGTTTCTCAAACCTGGCATGTAGATACATCTGGAGCCCCAGTCTTCGTCTTTGGACCGCCGGAAATCCCACGTGATGCGCCCCATAGTCATGAAATGATCCCAGCCGTCGGAACGGTTCCAGTAAGGTTGATCCTGTAGCCACTTCAACATCATCTCGCAGTAGCGATCACGATCTTTTGAACTATAACCAAACCATAAGTATTTTCCAACGGCAAGCCCAGCGTAAAAGGGGATGTAAAACGCCGTCGCCGAAGCCGGTTCCATCGTACGACACTTGTAGTTTAAAAGACGGTTGTGGTAAATAACTTCCATGGCGAACTGGTTGGTCCAGAACCATGCTGGGATCAAATCCTTCGGTACGACGTGGGATAATCCAGTGGCTTGTGTCCCGAAACCGTCGTTCGATAAATCTTCGCAACGTGAATGCCAGGGGTCCAAATCAGCGCATTTATCTAACAACTCTTGGTTGAAATCAGCCGGCAAGGTGTAGACAAAGATACGGCCAGACGAACATTGGTCGGAAGGCGAAACAGCGGAGGAAATCGAAATGTCGTTGGATTTTAGGAGATGGGAGGACGAGGGAAGGGTGGATGAAATGTTAGCCGAATTTCGGAGGAGTTGATGATCATAGGATAAAGGGAAAGGGAAGTGGGTTCGGCGATGGGAGAGAGGGAGGGCGCGAGCCAGGAAGAGGATGAATATCTGGAGTGAGATGATGAAAAGGAACAGCCATAACCGATTATGGTTTGGGAAGAAGAAAGAAGTTTGTAAATGGAAAGAGTTGGAGGAGTTTTTGCGTTCGATCGAATTCGGCTCAGCGGTTGTAGTTTTCTTGGGGGAGAATATAAGGGATGTGGAGTTGGGAAAAGAAGGGGAACTCGGGGTGGATGTCGGAAGCATCACGATCTCTTCCGGCCGCAACTTTGTAACTGACCGGAAAAGATCGAGAAAACAGAGATTTGGGGCAGGTCCGACGGTGGTTAGAGTGAATGGAGCATGTCAAGTGGCAAAACGAGCTCAATTTGTGGGTGTTTTTCGTTTTTTGAGTTCGATCGAGCTCACCACAGTAGACACATTCGAGCCGGAGAAAGTTGTATTTGTAGGCGTTTCAGTTTTAGCTTTCTTTTCAAGGCTATAAATGATGGTAGCGCGGCGGAAAAAGGCACGTGGCATCGCTCACCGGCTGCGAGGGCAACCGACAAAGTGTGAAGTCTTTGCCTATTCAGACCTGGATTAATTTCATTACTCTTTAATATAAATACTTAATTACTTATAATAATTAATTAATAGGGTTCTAGATAAATCGATTTTGTACAAATATATCTGTCATTTGTTTTGTAGGTGTTCATACATTATTTATAATTTTATTTGTGTTTTATCAATATTCATTAAAAATAATAAAAATTATTTTAATGTATTTAAATTAAATTAATTTATTCTTGACCATTAAATGAGGATGTTTAAAATATAATAAAAAATATTTACAATCAATTAAAAATTTATATATAATTAACAAATAAAATTTAAATAAGTAAACAAATAAAAAGATTAAAATAATACATATTAAGAAATATATTGACAAATAAATGTAATAAATCTAAAATATATTAACATTATTATTTATATTGTATTCAAAAATAAACAATTTTTGGATGAATTTTAAATGCTATTATAAATGAATTATAAATGAGATTATTTATGAATAGCAATGAACTAAACACATTTTATTCATGATTAACTTATTTAATAAATGAATTTTAAAAATATTCTTCAAAATAACATTTAATAAATAAATTCTAAAATATTCATCAAAATAATTCGTTTAACTTGATAAACAAAAAAATTTTAAAAATCCAAAATTCTTTTTGAAATATTTGTCAAACGCTGTATTTATTTATAATTCTATTTGTAAATTAATATCATATTTGTAACTAGTGATAATGGTTTTGAAAAGTAATAAAAAAAACTAACGGGGGCACAGTCGTCGATTAACCCATTTCTTTTGGGAGAAATTGTTACCGAATCGGGGCACTGGAGCAAGAGTAATTTGATTTCGCACTCTATCAAGAAATATTTACTGAAACGGAATTAAAAGTTAAAAAGTATAAATCGGACTGCGAACAAAAGCACTTTTTAACGTTTGATTTCAATTTCGATTTTCAGCTGAGCCAAAGAGAAGAATGGAGAGGGGAAATTTGGCAGAAAGACTGTAAATATATGTATTTACCATAGAATGGGATTGTAGTCGAAATTTTTTTTTTATTTTTTTGTTTAAATTTGGGTTAAGTTAAAAATCTATTTTATTAATTGAAATAATATTAAAAAATAAAAATATATTAATTTTTATAATTAAATTTTAATAAAAATATTTTAAATTTAAATAATAAATCAAATTAATCATATTCAATCTAAATTAAAAAACTTTTTACTCATATTTGATCTGATACAAATCGAACAAGTTGCTAATCAAAAACAATAGTTTTAATCTTTAACAATAACTTCCATTTTTTTTTTTTGATAATTGAAAATAACTTCCCATTAATAGTGATTGAAAGTGGGTTAAAATTGGGTCATAGTTCATAGGTAAGATCCATCGACCTAATAAAATGGCTAATACCGTAGAATTTAATAAACTTTGATTATTCATATATATATATATATATTGTGTTCTTTATATTAGTGTTATAAATATAAATATAATAAAAATTATTAAATAAATTAA
>JBBYHL010000005.1:18997248-19008948 GCA_038381835.1 Adansonia madagascariensis
AGGATCTGTTTTTGCTCTGTAAATTGTCTTAAAGTCTCGATATGTAGGATTACGTTGTAAGGCATTATATGTCAAGTTCAGGACTTATGGATCAATTATTACTTAAAAATGCATGATATGGGGAAATGCCTCGAAAGACTCTGCTACTGAAATCTATTTTCCGTCGTAATTTTTATTCTTCTGACCTCGAGTCCTTGTCCTCCAAATCTTTTCTCAACTATTTTACCAATCCCTTGGGTGTCAAATGATTAATATTATCAATAAGAAGGGACAACAAAACCCTCTAATCAAGAGGGTAGGTCTCAGATTTCTCCTTTAATGATATTGAATTGACGGGTAGAGGCCAGGCTCCCCCTCCCTTCAAAAAAACACAAAAAAACCTAAGGCAACGATTATCGCTTCAAGCCAGTTATTATCTCAAATGGATATAATGCTGAAAAGTTGAAGAATTACATGCATTGAGAGAATAACCATGAATTTGGCTATTAACCAAGTGATTATTATATCTGGTGCTGAAACGAATACTAAAGCTTTGAAGTACAAAAAAGTGGTGCTAAAACCCAAAGCTCCAGCTACCTTCTGATGGGGTCTGTGTTTTTCATGTCTTGAAGTTGAAACACAATTAGGTGGATTCATTGCCTGCAAAGAGGAGATTGTAAAATCCAACAGTCAAAATTAGTAATGAATAATGATGGGGTACTAGAAGCCGAACAGGGTCAAAACTTGAGACAAAACTTAATATAAATATGAGTCATATAAATAAAAATTTTAATAACCCATGTTGTTATATGCGTGCTTGCTGCCTGGCATTTTCCGAGGTTCTCAGGTGAAACAACTAAAGCAATGAAACAAAAAGTAAAAACTGGGAGAGAAAAGTTAACCTGAAAAAGGTTCACTCAGGACATTTCTCGAAACAATAGCAAGAAAGGCATTCAGAAGAGGAATCAGGAGACAGATCAGTTAGTTTTTGTGTTGAGCAATTACCTGAAACATTGCTGGCTTAGGCAGGCTTTTCTCCGGAAGGGGGAATGAAGAAGCCTCAAGAATGTAATCAAGCCCCCCCTCCCCAGCAAAAAAAAATTATTGAGATTACATTTAACATATACCTGAAACTTCTCTGAAATTTAATGTTCCAACAAAATTCAAGTAAAATTATGCATCAAAAGATTTAACAATTCATATATTTATATCATATTTATATATTTTATCGTATTATAATTAAAATATTTTATATCTATATAAATTTTAATACATTAATAATTTTAATTTTATTTTTCATGTGAGCTGAATATACTAACTTTCATTTGATTTTGATTTTGCATTTGATTTGATTCTGCCTTAATTTTGGACCCGAAAATCGAACCAGAGTACGGCTTCTTTAGCCTTTCCAATCTATTTTCTGGCCGATTGAAATCGTAGCATTACGATGCATCAAAACTCATATTTGATATTAAAAAAGACACCAAAACTCTTCCCCCTCATTGTCTTCTTCAATGGAAAAACAAAGAAGAAAAAGAAAAAAAAAAGAAAGAAAAGTTCTTCCATTTCTTAACTGATTTTATCATCCTTTTGTCACTTAAATCAACCATTTCTTCTTCCCTTTTTTTCCTGCTATATTGAAAAATTTTTATTTCCTTTTCCACCACTTTTCTTTAAACAAAAAATGCAGCGAATTGATTTATTTGTTTGCTTTTTTTTTTAATTTTATTTTAGGGACCAGAATCTCTGACAGGAAATCTCAGTTAGTGTTACGACATTTTCTTGAGTCAGTGAGAATATGGTAATGGGGTTGCAGACGAACAAATCAAAAATGCCAAATTCTCAATACTCTGCATTTTCAACGGTTTCTCCACTTCTATGCTCTTTCACTCTTACGGGTTACGACTTACAAGATTATGATTTACTATGTTAGATCTCACAATTAATGAATAAAAAAAAATAAAAAAAATTAAATGGAAAGTCAAACCAATGAGATCTTTGCTCATTGATTTAATTGGTTAACAAAATTTTGTATTCAAAAATTATCATCAGGTATATAAACGATGAAGTTTTTAAATTTTACGAGTAAAGTTAAAAAATTATCATATATTTTTATAATATATTTAAAAAAATAAAAATAAATATACAAGATATCTAATAATATTTTAACTCTATTTCTAGAATTAAATAATTGACTATTAATGCACTCGATAATTAAGAAAATCTTATTATTCATAAAAAAATTAATAAAAAATAGAACCCATTATTTAATATATATCATAGTAAACAAATCTCCAAATTTTCGGATAAATTAAACTGACACAACTTACTTCATTGTTTTTTCGGTTGTTTTGGTTAGAAGACAGCCAAGTATTCCAAAGAAAGAATAGAAAACGCTCCCCAAAATTAAAAGTCCGGACAAGGTTTTATCAAAATCTAAGGAAATTGTTACTTGTTAGACGAGTTGCCCTATCCATATTAGTTGCAGGCAGTAGGGAGATCGATTTAAATTATTTAATTATTTGAATTGATTAAATTTGATTAACATGATTTTTGAAATTAATTGGTTAAGAGAAACGGTTTATTCGGTTAGTTCAATTAATTATTAATTTTTAAAATTAATAATCTAGTAGATCAAATATAATATAATATAATATAAATAAAATATATTATATATCAGTAATTTAAAATTTATAATATAAATATTGTATAACTAAATAATATACAATAATTTTCATATTAATATGAAATTTATCTTTTAAGTAGATGAAATCGATTAAGCTAATGAATTGAAAGATTTAAGTCGATTTCAATTTTTTAATTAATCAATTTAATTCAATTGATTCCATTGATTTTTTAAATTTATTCGGTTTTTAAAATTTTAGAATCAACTTTTTTGAAAAAAAAAAAATCAAATGCAAATCTATTGGTTAGATGATTTTCAATTTTCAAATGTGTTTTTTTTTTTTTTCAAATCTAATTTATATCCAATTGTAGTTCTTTCACCAAATTTATTTCAACATTATATATATATATATATATATGTTCGCTAGCTTGGCGCCTAGGGCTAGGAATAATGGAAAAGCTGTACACATGTAAACCAAACCAAACCAAACCAAACCTCCATGTAAACATACCCGATAGTGAGGGAAAAACAGCTAGCTAATACCAAATATGGCGGCAAACCGTACGTTAATGGTAGTAAATTGATGATGATATTTTCCTTTTCGTTAATTCTTAGTTTCTCGTTAATGAATCCTTGCTAAAGTTTTCTTTCCGGTTGCTGGCTTCTGAACTTTTTGCAACCTTAGTTGGGGAAAGATCAGAAACAGCTAGCGAAAGAGATAAATCGTTGAAATATACCATCTCACTTACACGGCGGCCGTAAAACATGAATGCTTCTGACGATGTATACGTAATAAGAAAAACAAATGACTTGGTGGAAGCATGCTATTACACAAAAAATGCAAGCAGTGATCCTCTATGGCAATATGAAAGCTCCTTGAATACTTCCTTGCCTTTCTTGCTAACGCAACTCTTCGTTGGTCTTTTAGTTGATCGACTTCTCGCGATCATCCTCAAGCCCTTACGCCAACCTCCAATTGTAGCCCACATCATTGTGAGTATAATAATAATTAACAATTATAATATATAGTAGTAATCAAAGAATATATATATATATATATATATATATATATGCATCGATTATACTGGTTCCCATGTTCATGCAGTGTGGCATGTTGTTAGGCCCAACGGTGGTCGCGGAAACCCCATTCTCAAAAAAGTATGTCTTCCCTCATAAAACAATAATGGTGCTGGAGACATTTGCAAACTTGGGCCTGATGTATTACATGTTTTTGGTCGGATTAGAGATGGATTTTTCCCTTATCTTGCATTCTGGGGCGCAGGTCCTAAGTACTGCCGCTGCGGGGATTTTCTTTCCGCTTTTTCTTGGTTATGTCTTGTATTTCTTAGCGATAAACAACTCCGAAGAGTTTGATGGTAGGGGTTCCATGTTTTGGGCCATTGCCCTGATGTCCACAAACTTCCCGGATCTTGCTCGGATTCTTGCAGACCTCAAGCTTCTCCGGTCCAATATCGGAAGAATAGCTATGAGTTCAGCCATTATCAGCGACATATGCTCATGGCTTCTTCTTATAGTTGCAATATCAGTCTTTAATGGCGATAATTACGACATCATACTTTCGACGGGTGCTTTCATTCTACTATGCATATATGCACTCCGTCCAGCTGTTGCTTGGTTATTCACCCGTACTTCGAGAGGTGATATCGTCAGTGAGAGCCATGTATGGTTTATTCTCGCGGGGATTGCGTTCTGTGGATTCATAACCGATTGTTGTGGCTCGCATTCCATTGTTGGTGCTTTCATGTTTGGTGTTATTATGCCACAAGACGACATCATTAGAAGCAAAATTTTAGAGAAACTTAATGATTTTGTCACCGGGATCTTGCTGATCCTGTTCTTCTTAATCAATGGACTACGATCTGATATGGCATTTATGATTTCAGTAACTTCTTGGAAGATGGTGTTGCTAGTCATAGTTTTGTCTTGGGCGGCAAAGGTTGTGAGTGTTTTTTTCGTTTCTTTACACTACAAGATGCCGACTCAAGATAGTCTGGTTCTCGGATTGCTTATGAATAGTAAAGGTGTGTTGGCCCTCATAATCCTTAATACAGGCCGAAACATAAAGGTATTGATAACTAGAATTGGTAATAGTTTTCCAATCCAACGGACCGCCGATGTAAAACTTCATTTTGATTAGTAATTTGTGATGTTTAATATTGTGTGTGCGTGTCTTACCAGGCTCTGAACAACCAGTCGTTTCCTCTAATGGTTCTTTCGCTACTTATCATGTCGTGTTTGATAGAGCCACTAATCGCAATCGCTTACAAGTCAAAGAGGAAAATCATAAACCACAAGTGCAAGAGCATTCAAGGAACAGAACCAGACTCGGAGTTCCGAATCCTAGCATGCGTCCACTCCATGCGCAATGTAATGGGAACCCTTAGTCTCCTTAATCTTTCTCACGCCACTAAAAGATCTCCTGTCTCCGTCTTTGCCGTTCATCTTTTGGAACTCTCGAAACGAAACAACACCGCGATGCTCATCGTGCATGACAAGTACACGGTAGGTGGAAACAGGTACAGTCGGGAGAAAACAGAGACGGCCAACATCATTCGTGCATTCGAAGATTTCGAGAAGGCGAACAACGCAGTGACGGTTCAAACAATGTCGGTGATATCCCCTTACACCACCATGCACATGGATATATGTAGCCTCGCGGAAGACAAATGCGTCAATCTCATCATCGTTCCATTTCATAAGCAACTGAAAGCTGATGGTAAAATGGGAAATGGCAACTCAAATTTCGCTAATGTGAACAATAACGTATTGATGCATGCACCATGCTCCGTCGGTGTATTAGTTGATCGAGAGACAGGCTCCAGTCTCTTCGATTCACAATTCAGCACTTCCGGAAATTTCACACGACATATTGCCATGTTATATGTAGGTGGTCCTGATGATAGAGAGGCATTAGCTTATGCTTGGAGGATGGCTGGGAGTGGGAATCACAACGTAAGTTTAACCGTGGCAAGATTTCTTCCGGGAGAAGAAGCAGCGGAGCTGAATTTACAGAACAACGACATTGTTGACAGGGAAAAACAGGTTGACGACGAGTACATAGAGGAATTCAAGATCAAGTCAATGAACAATACCTGGATACAGTTTACCGAAAAGTTTGTGAACAACGGGGAGGAAACTATAGCAGCAATCAGAGCAATGGGCGATGCTTATGATTTGTACATAATAGGGAGAAGAGAAGGGGCGGTTAAGTCTCCAGTTATGCAAGGGCTGTCGGACTGGGGTAGTTGCCCCGAGCTAGGAATAATAGGAGATACTTTGGCATCATCCAACTTCGCATTGCATGCATCAGTGTTAGTAGTGCAGCGCTACACTTCGACGGATGCAAGTTATGAGACATCCAATAATCTGCTTGTTTGTTTGCGATAGGGAGTGAGCAAGATGTTGGAATTTTTTTTCTAAATCATCCAAAGAGTGACGAAGATTTGATTTCTAAGTAACTAAAGTAAGCCACCACCTCCCATTAGTTTTTTTAAACGTAGCAATTGAATATAAATCTATGCATATTAATAAATCAAATGATATTATCTTGTTAAAATAAAAATTAATTATATTTATTTTTAAAAATTTTTAAAGAGATTATAATCTAATTCACTGACATTATCGGCTATAGAGGCAGTTATGGGTGGACTAAACTTGAGATCGAGCAAAAATATTTTGATTGAAAGCTTATTTTATTATTTTAAATATATTAAAATTTTAAAAAATTATTTTACATTAATAGTTATATATATTTTATTATAAAATATAGATAAAAAATAATTTTTTTTATTTTTTAAATTATAATTCAAATTGAACTTTAGTTTATTAAAATTACTAAAATCTGATTTAATTAATTTATTAAATCAAGCGAATTGCTTTATTTTTGGACAAATCTAGTATGCTTATTAATCAACTCAAAGAATTAGATACCATTTCGGTATGATCAAGAAAAATGCTAATTTAATTTTCATTGTACTAAAAACCTTTAACTCATCGTCATATATTCTCTACTTAAGCTTCTTTTTAATACTATAACTTTTATGAGTATATAACTCATCGTCATCTATGATCCATGTTAACCATATTACGAGTGTATTTATATTTATAAAATAAATGATTGAATTTAATTTTAGGAGTTAAATATATTAATTGAAAATTTGAAAGTACAAACAAATTAAATAAATTATAATATTAAAAATTTTATAAAAAATATTGTATTTCAAAGTTTATATAATATATGTTTTAAAAAATTATTTACCTTTTAAGAAAACTACCATTATTCTTTTAAAAACTATTCATAAAATATTTTTCTTCCAGAACATTTTCCCTCCAAATATATATATATATATATATATATATTTTCTAAATTGCTTATTTTTAATAAGATTAGCGTTAATATATGGCATTTATTTATATATATATTTAAAATAAATGAAATTAAAACTACTATTATTCTGAGCCACCAAATTGGCGCATATCTCATCTTCGTCTGCCCTGCCCTACTTACTTTTATTACGAGCGGCCCTAAACTCGCGTGACCAATCCATTTCCTCCGAACATTATTTTCATTTTATTTTGTTGCAAGTATTATTATTCCCTCCCTCGTTTTGCCGACTGTCCACTTGGCTGCCCTTCACTCTTTCTCAAAACGGCGAAAGACAAGCTTCACCTCGCCGGCTGCTCATGACGCTGCCCCGCTCCCTAACCCACACCCCGACGTTCGAACCTGAAAATCCGCGGCAGCAATTGCCATGCGCCTCATAGTGCCTCTCCGAGGTGTGGTCCAGGGAAGAGGAGGCCTAATCCTCGGCTCTCTTATCCCATGCGCTTTATTCTACTTCCTCCGACTCTACCTCAAGCGACACCGTTCTCCTAACTCTCATTCCAGTCCTTCTTCTCCCTCCTCTTCGTCAACGAACCTGGCGGACATGACGAGAACCTCTTCGCGCTCCAATTTGCTGTCACGAGGCTCGATTGGACAGGTTCGGATATCTTCCCGGGCTGTTTCCATTGCAAAGCCGAACGACTCGCCATATTATATCGGGTTGGATAAGGCCTTGGTGGATCAATATGACAGAATAGGTAACCCTGATGGGATTATCCAGCTCGGCTTGTCAGAGAATAAGGTAAGCATTGCTTTTAAACATGGTTCCATTGCCTGGCGTATGTTATTTCTAGTTGTTTTTTTTTTCCTTTCAAAAATTTTTCCAGTTGTGCTTTGATTTAATTGAGAAATGGATGTTGGTGAACTTGAGCGATTCGATAGTGGGAAGAAAAGATGGTGAATTGAGCATTAGCGGGATTGCCACTTACCAGCCTTTTGATGGAACAATGGAACTTAAAATAGTAATTTCGACATCTTTACAATTCTTTAACAGTTTTTATTGGTTTTATTGAATGTTTAACTGGACAATAAGTTTATGCAATTATTTTTTTTTGCATTCAACTTCTAAATATTTGTATACTTGTTTTCCTTTAATTTTATGTTGGAAGCTCTGTAAATGTTACAAGACAAGTAAATCATAAATGCATAACTCTTGGTATGATACATTATGATGTCATCCTAAATTTTAATCTTCTGTCTGAACTAAGCGCCTGAATTGTTGCTTTGGGTAATGAATTTGATATTTGGTGCTGAATTATTTGTTTTCAGTCTGTGGGTGAAAATGTATATTATCAATCAGAAGTAGACATATTCATTGGGAACAGTGAGCAATTTCTTAAAAACATTTTTGTGTATCATTTGCGGGAACAGAGAGGTTAAATGTTTAGTGGGGTACGAATTTGCATATTTTCGTGTGTTAATTGTTAGTTATCATGCAAGGGCGTGCACAGAAAATGAATAAATTTAATTGGGTTAAGAGCTTAAGGAATCATTGATCCTATGTAACAACAATTTCCTAGTTTAGCTTTAAACCAGTGAATGTTGTCAAAAAGCTTCTGATTATGGGGCCCATTTTTTTTTTTTTGGAACTGTGAGATACGTGGTTGCAGACTGAAGATTTGCATTTTTATTTACACACTGCTTAGACTTTTGGTGTTATATAGTGGAGCTAACTTTCTTCTCTTTTTTCTGCACATTCGTTCATATTGTTAGTGGAGATTAGGAGACATGGAGCTAAAAATAGAAGCAGTATGCTTTTGTAGTTTATCTTTCAGCAATTACTTTTTGCAACAATCATGTTATACGTAAAGAGTTAGATAGTAATCCAATAGGAATGCCTTTGAGACTATCTGGTGTTGTTTCTATTTATTCTGTTATTTGGTATTTTGCAGGCTATGGCGGGTTTTATGTCTCGTGTTATGGGAGGAGCTGTCTTGTTTGAACCGTCACAGATGGTTTTAACTGCTGGTGCGACTCCAGCAATTGAGACATTATGCTTCTGCTTGGCAGATCAGGGGAATGCATTTCTTGTTGCCACGCCTTATTATCCTGGGTAACTATTTTACCTTCGTTCCAAGAACATGATTACATATACTCTTTTCCGAACATAAAATCACTTCCCCCACAACACACACACACGCAAAATGGTAAAAAGTAAGAAAGAAAAGGGAAAAACTATGGATCTATTGGACTAATTAGAGAAACTGTCTCCAGTTTTGACAGGGATGTGAAATGGCGAACAGGGGTGGAGCTAATACCTGTTCATTGTCGCAGCACTGACAATTTAATGCTAAGTATTACGGCTCTTGATCAAGCATTCAACAAGACAAGAAAACGTGGAACAAAAATTAGGGGAGTTATTTTTTTCAAACCCTGGAAATCCTGTTGGCAATCTACTTTCTCGGTAAATGCTTTATGATATTTTGGACTTTGTACGAGAGAAGAACATCCATATCGTATCAGATGAAATATTTGCAGGGTCTATGTATGGGAATAAAGAGTTTGTCAGGATGGCTGAAGTTATTGATTCTAAGGATTTTGATCGGGACGGGGTTCATATAGTGTATGGGCTATATCGAAGGACCTCTCTCTTCCAGGATTTAGGGTTGGAATGATCTATTCATTTAATGAGAATGTTTTGGCTGCTGCTAGAAAGTTAACTAGGTTTTGTTCTATTTCTGCTCCGACCCAAAGGTTACTAGTTGCAATGCTTTCGGATACAAGATTCATCGAGGCATATATGAAGACCAATAAAAGGAGGATAAAAAATATGCATGATTTATTTGTGGCTGGTCTGAAAATATTAGGTATTAGATGTGCTGATAGCAGTGCTGGCGTGTCTTGTTGGGCTGATATGAGCAAATTAATCTCCTGTTACGGTGAGAAAGGGGAACTTGAGCTATGGGATAAGCTTTTGAATGTGGCTAAGATCAATGTAACTCCTGGTAACGCTTGCCACTGCATAGAACCAGGATGGTGCCGATGTTGTCTTACAACCTTAGCTAAGGAGGATATTCCTGTAGTGGTAGAACGGATTCGAAAAGTTGTTGATACCCATACATAATGCAGTTAAAAATACAATAAATCTTTTAAATTCAAGCTAATTGCATTCATCACTGGTAGGATTTCTGTCAGAAATATTCTTCCCGTGGCTAAACAAGAGGATGTAGGTATGCACAATTTCTAAGTTGGATCTTCAACATAGATGACTCCCTTGAAGTAATTGCAGCTTAGTTACAACACTGTTACATTCCAGGCTTGTGAAATCATTTACATCCTAATTTTCTGAAGCAAGACTAAATTTTGAAGCTTCTTGATGTACTGTTTTTTGGGTAGTCTTGAACGGTAAAGCAGATTGATCCCCTTGGCCTCTTCTACAATAATTTCAGTCTTGGTTGGAACTTCTTCAATTGCAATCCTTCAACAATTTTGATGCCAGTTCCAAAAATGCAGCATCCAGGAGCTCTTTCATTCAGAAATTCCTGTCATAGTTTCATTCAGGCAAAGGTAGAATGTCATTTGCATATATTTACCAAAATACTGGATGGTTAGAATTACAACTCTTTTGTTTCGAAGCTAGTGCCGAAAGGTGATAGGGTTGTTTTTGGACAAAAGAAAGGAAAGAAAATAATTTGAAATGCATAAATTTTGCTCCTTTTTCCTTTAACGAAAAGGCAGTTTTGTTTTAGAGTTTAGACATACTTCCTAGTTGTTCCATAGCAGCTTAATCAGGCAATAAATAATGGCTAAACATGGAGTAGGAAAATCTAGAATTACCATTGATAGATGCTTCTCTCTTATTTGAGCAGCCTTTCTTTGATAACTTCTCCTCCTGCTCATCATTATCAGCTCTCCAAGTGTTGGTGGCCTCCTGATGACTACAGTGTTATTACTCTCACGATCGAAATCACTTTGAGCTTGAGACTCCTGATCAGGGTACCCGACCTTTTCAAGGAAACCAGAATTAGGTGGAAGCAATGGAAAAAGGCATTCCAAGAAAGAAGCCCCTACAAGGCTTGAAGTGCCAGTTACATAGCTGCTTGTACTACTTTCAGTTTCCGAAGCCGGTGAGGAAGGTGTTTCCAGATGGTCACTGCTGTTATCTGTCTGGTAAGTTTTCCGCACTGGAACGACAGTGGGAATCGCTGTTGATGCTACCCGACGGTTTGCCAAGAGAGACGGAGCTGAACTGAAGGGATCATCTGTTTCAAAACCATATTCTTCAGGATCCATTTCAAACACCACTTGTTGCTCATCATTGCCATCATCTCGGTCATCATTGTTGCTGCAGCCAATAAAATAGGCTGGAGAGTATCCCGGGGGTGGAGGCAGAGTCATGAGCATTGCTGATGGGGGCACAGCTATTGGTTCCACCGGCGGCTGGGAGAAGCGGGGTAATGGTGTACCAGGCTTTTCCTCCCAATTAAAGGGAACCGAGGCTATAAGCTTGGTCGGAGTTGGAGCTGGTGATGTCGTAGTAATCGAAGAAGCCGCTGGTTTCCAATCTTTCTTTGCTATTCCAGGCCTCTCCTCCCAGAGGAATGGAACTGAAGGTGGATGCCGGATTTTCCTTTGGTTAGAATGTCCAGTGGCTTTCTTCTCTGCCATTTCCGAGAGAGCTCCAATGGTCACTTGCTCATTCGTCTTTGTCTGCAATTGCAATCTTTTCCTATATATATATATATATATA
>JBBYHL010000005.1:19047965-19066412 GCA_038381835.1 Adansonia madagascariensis
TTATTATTATTATTTGTGGAGAAATCAACGGTGGAAGTTATTTACTCACTTCAATGCCTCTAAACAGAGGCAAAAAATTCAATATCTTTTATCATATGTAGCAGAAAATTTTCATTCTCTAATTTTCAGCTAGATCACCAATCAGCAAAAAACCAAAGAGCATATTCTTGAGAGTCTAGAGGGTTCATGGGGTGAAGAAATGTTGCAAATTAACAAAATGAAATGTCATAAAGAATGATAAATAGAAAGATTGAAACAGACCTTAAAGAACAAATACAGTCATTGTTAATGCCGCCTGGGAGTGCTTTTGCTAGAGAGCACAGTTGTCAAAGAGTTGTGCCTAATCAAGCTATACTTGCATCACATGTTATTGGCCAAAAACGAGCATCTTCTTAGAGTAATTCTAGTCGAAAAGAACTCAAACAGGTCAGAGTGTGAGGGACAGCTGAAAGTGATAAAGACTGAATACAAGAGCAGTGGCTGCACATTTACTCATATTAGTATCTATCTTACCAGAAGAATGGAAATGGCTATAAATTTTGCGTTAACATACAACTGCACAATTATGTGTTATAGATGATGATTATCAATGAATAACACCTCCACCAAAATAAAAAAGGTAGACTCAACCAATTAAATGCACTGTGCAGCAGTCTAACCTGTAGATTTTATTGTTTCCAGAACTTTAAAAACTGTGAGTAGATTTTAGTAGGTTCACCGTTGCAGTACAGAGGAGGTACAGGATAACACCCATGCCTGTTTAGTAATGTATCCCTCTTTTTTTTTTCTTTGATTTTATTGCTATTTACAGATTGTATTTGCAAAAATAATAATAATAAAGAGATTTTTCCACATTATTAAGTCTCATTTTGTTTCTTCCCCTCTTTCTTGATCCTAGTATAGAGCTTCACCTTAAACTCTATTTTCTTGGGTTTTTTTTTTTTTTTCCTAGATTATGATTTTAACCATAAAAATTAAATTTTTTTACTTGTTTAGTATTCCGTTTGCAGTAGAACCCAACTTTTAATCCCAAAAACTATGACAACAACAATGTTAAACGAGGCCTATAAACATCACATTTGAATTTGAAATTTGCACCAGCATTTGGAGTTCGCACATGGTGAGACCTAATCAAACAACTGCGAGACAGTCCATAAACTAACTCATCCAGAACAATGATAAACTTTAAATAATTCCCTGGTTTTAAGTGGCAGACTAGAAAAAAAAAAGAAGCCTTTGCATATTCAAGAATGATGTCTGTCAGATCTCAGAAGGGATGATTATATACAAGGTATTAAAAACTCTACCATCCTAGGGATTTACCTTTTTGGTTTAATGGTAATAAGTTATATACTCTCATTATGCAAATCTACTAAAATCATATCTTTTTTCTTTTGTTCGCAGAAGAATCTAACATTTTGGACCAGAAAATTAATAAATAGAGCTCCAGCACTCCATTCATATATTTTAGAGGTGTAATGTAGCTTTCTGTCAAGTAGTCAGCCCTCTCTTTCTACCTTCAAATTTTTGCGTAAAAAAATATAAGACTACTTATTAGCTTAGTCTAATTTTGAAGTCTAGCAATTCTATCATTAATTCATTTCTCAATGCATAGCATTTGATACCTATGTTACTTCAACTCTTCATTTTTCTTGAAGTACTTATGTATGGGGCATATTGAGACATGGGTATGGAGTGTACGATCCCCTAAAATTATAAAAAAAAAATTAGGAAAAAATTGAGTATACCCATGTCGGACATACCTATATTACTTAAAAGAAATGGTTGCAAATATTAATTCCATTAAAAAAAAAAAAAGGAGATGAAAGTAGCTGCGAAAGGATCCACCTAGTCAAAGTTTTCATTGACTAAGCCAAAAAATGAACAAATAATATGTAAAATAATAAAAGATAAGAATTAACCAAGCAGGAGTACACGCTTCATGCATCATCATTAGAGCAACATGAACTTATCAACAAAAAACGACTGCCTCAAATAGATTATAAAGCGATTAAAGCTGGTGGCATTATGGTCCCTTATGTTATGACGTTACATAAATTCCATAAAACATGATCGAAATATCAAGCACCATGAAACTTAGCGCTTTGCCTCCGGTGCATAACCACACAGTTTCCAGACACCAAAAAACGTGTGCAAAGTTCTAGATGATGGACAACTAAGCTGCTTGGTTTTGAAGGTATTGATGAACACCACGTTGCTTATCCAATCTCTCTGTAGATTCGATGCTCTTTTCCTAAGGCATAGTTGATCCAGCAAGCTAAAAGAACACAAATCTCACGGATACTTGAAGAAAAATAAAAAATAGAAAGTCAAACTTCCATGTATCATTAGTTTCGGATAATCCAATGCTGAGAATACAGTAGCTTTGTTATCTATATGAGACAGACACTTCTTCTACCTTTTGTTTTTAAGGCCAGAGAGCACGTGCACCTGTGTATATAGCTGAAGATAATTGCTCTTTCAACAAAAGGAGGAAGAGAAACAACAGAACCAACAAAAAGTTATGACAGCAAGTCACAACAAGCAGAAACTAGCACCAAGCTTCCATGTATCATTTCCCGACAAGTGCATGTATAGAAAATCCCAATCCCACTCAATCCATTGGGTGAAACCCAAAAAAGAAATGGTCTTCAGGATTTGAAGAGTCAAATTGAGTATAGTTGGTCCAAAAAAGAGCAAGCAGTTATTAATCCTATTTGTCAAATTGTAATGTCAATGTAAGGAAAATTGTTCTAAATTCTGTGATAGTTCTTTTCACTTTTCAGGCAAAAAAGGGAACAAATAACCAATGTATGCTTTCAAAGAATTCAGATATATAACACTATTAAAACAGTTGCTTACATTGATGTGCATCTGCTTCAACAGCCAATTAAGACACATAAAGCTGCCACAGCAGATCACTAACGATGGTTAATATTCCTTGCAGGGAAATTCCTTCGTTGTGTTCTCAGTTGATACAATTCTATTCACAAGGAAAGCACTAGAACTGAAAAAAGTACAGCCTGCAGAAACGTGAAAATGTTCCCTTGCTTTTAACGCAGCATATACTCTTACAACTTGGAAATATCAGAGTATCCATGAACTTTTTATCTTTGATCTTTAAGTTTTGCATTTTGCAGGTATTTCAACACTCCATATGCAACATTTCCGGCAACAAACAACGCAACAATTGGGGTGAAAGAAGGGTTCAAGTACTTCACAAAGAACTTATCCTACTTTTCTGGTAGGAAGCCTGTGAATGTCAAACGTCTAAAAAGTTATCAGGGAACAGAACTCATAACTTCAGAATATCAGCAGAAATTAATTTCATGGAAATGTAGACTTATTGTTTTTTTTCATTTTGTAGTAGATGAAATCACTATACATTTGTAAGAGGTTAAAAAGCCTAGTAGATCAATTCTGCATGCCCCTATTTCTATTGAAGCAGGGGATTACAAATAATAACCCTAATACAGGACAGCAAACAAAACTAAGGAATCTTTACATACATCATTCTGACTAATGAAGAACCTCGACAGCAAACATCCTCGTATGGTGTCAACTATTTAGGAGTTGGTAACATTGTTGGAACACAAGCGTGTCAGCAGAAAAAAAAAAAGCATCATGTGTCTGGTCATTCATCTAATGGAGGATCGATGAAACTGGTGTTTTTTTCTCCTTCGGAATCCGATATGACCTAAGGCTTATTATATTATGAACCTGATTAATATGAAATGCTATGTTTCTAAGTTGTCCCTCGATCTCAATAAACGTGATATCTAGTAGTTTCGAAGGTTTAATCCAATATCGAATGTGCTAATTTTGACCACAACAATGACCGTAACTGTTGTAATGATCCAACGATAATATTAAACTTAGCGTTCCTGACGTCGAAAATTTCTTAAACAGAATGAATTCTTTCTCCTATAACTGTTCAACTTCAATCTCATTTTACCAAAAACCAGGTTCAGAAGTCTAATCCAAATTTATACTAAAATGAAATCACTCTCAAAACACAACTTTAAATAAAAAATAACAATAGTTGTGTTAATTTCTGGACATACCTAAAGCATCGAGAATAATTCCTTCCAGATGAATCAGCGCACCAAAGCTCCAACCACGCCAGTTGAAACGCACTCTCGTTTCTTCTCTATTCCTCAGCTGTATCCTCTTCTTCTTTGCTCACAGACGCAGGTTTCTCGACCGGCGACCGCCTTATTAACTGACGCCCATTGTCTTTTTCCCCTCTGATTCTTCTTGCTGTCGCTTACGCTTAGACGTGCCGGAGGATGAGGATGAAGAAAGAGGAGGGGCCCAACCATTGACCCTGTGCAGCGGGCTGCTTGGGCTAGGACGTTGGCTCGGCGTCGGCGGTGGGTTTCCGACATTTGATTGAAAATTTGGGTTTTGGGAAGACGGAGTGGCGGCTAGAGATGGGAGTTTGGATTTGTAGCGCCATTTACTGTTTAGTTGGTTAAGCTGTAAGTTCCGCAGCGTGCGCTTCATCTTTTGTCTGGGTTTTGGTTATATATCTCTTGGCTTCCCTCAAATTCTAATATTTATGTTTTCGCCCCTCTTATTTTCTGTTTTTCCCCTTAAAATTGAAAATGTTGGACAAGCCACCTTCCTATTTTCTATTCCACAAAATTTCATGTCATTTAGCTCGAGGGCAGCGATGCAGTCTTTTTGATTTATTTTCCATTATTAAAACTTTTCTAGGTAATTACTGTTCTATTATTATTTAAAAATAAAAGCTCTTTTAATAATTATTTATAAAAGTAAAATTATTAAAACTTATCTAAGTAATTACTGATTTATTATTGTTTAAAAATAAAAATCTATTTTAATAATTATTTATGAAAGTTAAAACTGTGGTTTTTTATTAAAATAATATAATTTTTTTATTTACGGTTTTAGGTTCTTTTGAGATTATTTACTGAAATAGACTAATTTTGTTGCATCTATTGAGAAATCGACATTTGAGCAAACGGTTTCTCAATTATAGAAGTAAAATCGTTTAATTAAATACCGATTTCTCAAGTAATTTATGATTATTTGTAAGAAATTGACAAATGAAATACCGATTTCTCAAAGAAATTGCCAAATCAGATGCATATAGGTGGGAAATTGCCCAATCAAATGATGATTTCCTAACATTATCTTTTTTCTTTCTTAATTATAAGAAATCGGCTAGAATTTTTTTGCCATGTTAAGAAATTATCAAATCATCTGACGATTTCATGTTTCATGACAAGAGAGTTTTTAGGGTTTAAGTTTTATTTATGTCTGAAGGATGTGACTAATGTATGAAAATTAGATTTTTTGCTAAATAAAGTAAATTGATAAGACTAATGTAAGGGAATCATATTTTTTTCTGATATGAAATAAATTGATAAGACTAATGCATGCAATCAGATTTCTTCTGATATGAAATAAGTTGATAAGACCAATGCTTTTTATATCAAATTTCTTCTGATATGAAATAAGTTGATAAGACTAATGCATGAGAATCAGATTCTTTCTGATATGAAATAAGTTGATAAAACTAATGCATGGGAATCAGATTCCTTATGATGTCATCTTTAGTTAATAAGACTAATGCATGGATTGTAAATGTCAGACTGCAAAGATTAGACTAATGCATGGGACAACTTTAGAAATTTTGAATGGGAAAAAAATCTTGTTGACTATGTTGCATGATAAATATAAGTTCATCATTATCATTTTTATTGTTATTTTTATTCTCAGCTGCTATTGTTGTTTTTTAAGTTTAGTGATAATGCTTCTTCATTCTCCTCTTTTGTTTTCTTAGTCCTCAATTGTTAGCATTTTGTTTAGAGTAATTTCCATCTAAGAAACATGAGTAACAGATTTGTTGCTCTTGTCTACTTTAATGGAGAAATTGTCAACAATGAAAAGTATGTTACCTTTCAAAGTGACCATCCTAAAACCATTAATATTAACAAAAACATTATAATAGAGGAATTAAAGGTAAAAATTGGTACAAAAATCAGAGCTACATACAGAACCAAAGTATCAAATATCAAGTATAGGCTTCCTATTTTCATAGAAGAAGGATGTGTTCAATATAGGATATTCCCATTTGAAGATGATGATGATGTAAAATGCATGTTTGATGTTCATCAGTAATTTCGTAATATAGGTTTAATTGAGTTATATGCCGACCTTGAGGATGTATGTCATGATGGTAAAGCTTTATACATGCCTACTGCAGATGCGCATATGTCATGGCCATTTGAGAATCCTGAATGTCAACCTTCTTCAAATGCACAAGTGGTGATGAATAATTTGTATGAATCTTTTCATTGTTCATCTGTGTCACCAATAGTTCCTAGCGATAAAGATGATGAGCCAAACAACTTCACAATGACAGACTCTCCAATTAGAGGTGTTGAAATGGAATATAGAAGGCTAAGTGCATTTGCTGCTGATCCTGAAGTGTCATATGAAGCCCATGGTGATTATGTTGATGACTTTAGTGAGCCTAAAGAGTATATTGAAACTAATGATAATGATGAAAACCATGATTTTAACCCAAATATCGATGGTAATATCAAAGCCTTTTATTTGTCATTTACTAGTGGAGTTAGCGATCTTTTTCATCAATATGAGCCACCTCTCCATATGTGCACCCTCGATCAGGATGCAATGCATGTAACAAAATTTTCAGAATATGCTCAAATATTAGGGTTTCCGATAAGCTGGAATCTATCTAGTAGTGAGCTCTGTGTTGGGATGCAATTCGCAACAAAATAGGCCATGGTTTCTGCTATAAAGCACTATAAATCAAGAACTTTTTAAATGACAGAGTAGTAGAATCCTCCCTGATCAAATATCATGGCTAGTGTACAATGTATTGTGCGGGTTGCAACTGGAGTATAAGGGCAAGATTATTGAAAAAGAAACAAGTATGGCAGATTGAAAAGTATAATGAGCCTCATACTTATGCATCTGGGCATATTTCACAAGATCACATGAAACTGGATTCCAACATGATATGTTCATGCATTTTGTCCTTGGTACAAGCAAATTTTCGGCCATTTTCGTTTGAGTTTTGGTTGCCGAGATACAGAATAGATATGGATACATGACCTCCTATAGGAAAGCGTGGATAGTAAACCAGAAGGCAATTGTTTGACCATATGGAGATTGGGATAAATCATACAATAATCTCCCAAAATGGTTGGGTGCAATAAAACATTTTATTCCTGGCAAAATAGTGGAATTATAAACTGTACCTGCATACTATGATCATCGAATGGTGCAAGGTATGAGTATTTTTCATTAACTTTTTTGGACATTCAAGTTTTGCATTAAAGGCTTTCCCATCTGTAAACTTATTTTTTAAGTAGACGGTAAATTCTTATATGGAAAATACAAAGAAAAACTATTGTTAGCTATTGTACAAGATGACAATCAAAACATAGTATCAATTGCCTTTGCCATTTTAGATGGTGAGACAAAGAAGACATGGTCATTTTTTCTCAGCAACTTAGGTAGATATATTGTTACATAAGCTAGGATAAGCTTAATATTTGATCGACACGAATCCGTAAAATTTATGATCAGAGACTTAAGTATTGCATGGAAACCTTCACGTGCATATTATGTGTACTGCATTCGACATATTGCAGCTAACTTCATGAGGAGGTTTAACAATAAGGAGTTACGTTGACAAATTGTTAATATGGGTATGTAATCGCATTTATGGTTTACTCTCATACAATCTTATCAATTTTCATGTTTATCTATAAGTTGTTAATAAGTCCAAAAATTAACTTCTTATTTTTTTAGCATACGAGTTGCAACGATCCATTTTCAGTGGCAGTATAAAAATCTTTGTGCAAAAAATGCAAAAGTAGCTGATTGGATCAATAGGATCCCACAGGAGAAGTGGGCACAATCATATGATGAAGGAAGACGATATAGACATATGATGACAAATCCGGCTGAATGTATAAATTTAGTGTTGAAGGGGACTCGTCATCTTCCCATAACTACTTTGGTGAAAGTCACATATTTTAGATTAGCAGAACTATTTAAGGTGATGGGGAATAAGCAGATCGCAATGATGGCGGCCAAGCACAATTATTGTGAAACAATCACAAATGCCATGCAAAAAAATCGAAGAAAAGCTAACTCTCACCTTATTCATGGGTTTACGCAAATAAATCAATCTTTCTTGGTTGAGGAGTTAGAAAAACCCCAAGAGAAAGTTATGGCTTCGACGTACAAAGTAAATCTTAACGAGATGTGGTGTGACTGTGAGAAGTTTCAAGCATACAGGTACCCATGTTCACATGTTGTTGTTGCTTGTGCTCATGTCCATAAAGATTGCATGCTATATGTGGATAATGTTTATAGACTAGAGACTATAAACAATGTTTATTGATATGAGTTCTAACCTGTCGAGAATATTAATGTCCACTTATAGCCATATTAATATCCGTTGCATCAAAAAATTGTAACCCACTATTAGAGGAAGCAACACCTGGTGGGTCAAAAATAGAGAGGGTACTACTACCTGAAGAGGTTTCAAACTGATATACGCGAGACATATATGCTGTAGTTGACATAAGAGTCAAAAGGTTGGCATCTAACCTATTGGTGGATGGCTCCAGCCAATAGTACCTATCATCATCATCCCCACTATGACTAAATGAATATATACAACTGGATGATACCCCAAGATCATATTCTGGTTTAAGATGATTGAATGACATCCTTGGTGCATTGGCATCATCAATATGTGCTGAAATAGGTTGATTCATACTCCGACTAATTCCATGCCATCGACTACGCTTGTGAAGCTCCATATAAGGGTCTGGATTTAAAGTTTGTTGATCATGTGACCTACTCCTTACATCCTGAAGTCTCGATGATGGGAAAATAAATGGCCAGCCTTGAGTATAAAACCATTTGATGTATTCATCTAATGGTGTGAAATTGTTGTTCACAATTTCAGGACCCTCAACAATTTGCCTATAACATTTTTTCCAAAATTGGATTTAGTTTGAATGTCTTTCAGCCTAGTTTTATGCATGATCATAGCATATATCAATTCTGTGAACTTTGTCAAGGTTCATTGGGTGGTTCCGGGATTGCTTGTTGCATTCCAAATTAGCGTAGGACCTGTCTGTCTGGTGCTATTCCACAACCTGAAAACATATTAGTGCTATGTTTTCTCTTTACATGTGGCTATTTTGGAAAGCTTCTGATGGGAGGCATTTCATAATTTCATTTGCAATATATGACCTCCATAGAAACTGTGAAAAATAAACAAAAATTATTACTGATCATATGCAATACGTTGGCTTAAAAATGCACGTACTTAAGGTTAACTATTACAAAATTTACTATTATGTCCCATATGATCCATTGGTACTCTAATGCTTTCTACATCCGTAGTTGTGTGACTAAACTGCTTTGGACCGTACTATCTGTTCAAATACATATAAAATATGAATAACTCGCATGCAAATATAAGTTGTCCAAGAATAAATTAAATACTTATATTTATTACCTTAACGCAAGGGGCTATACATGATTTTCTCTAATCATCGGTGCAAGAAATAAAAGCCGGTACCACGCCTATGACTGCAGTAACATTAAAAAGCCACCTGTCATGTGTCGCTGCAAGTGTTGCACGACAGAGTTTCCTATACAAGAAACCTAAACATGCAGAACCCTAACTATATTTTTCTACTTCATTCAAATTTACCAAAAGTGAAAGATACATCAAATGTACCTAATTTTTAGATTTATCGAGCATTAAATTTTCACCAATGATGCATAAAATATATGCTCGAGTAGCACATTCTAGTTGTCGTTCAGTTGCATGTTTAGGGATAAAATGCAACATTTTTGTTAACTAAGTTATTTTGATAGTTGAAATCTAAATAAAGTTTTCTGAAGGGATCACACCTAATAATTCTTCAAATAAAGCCTCTTAGTGTAACAGGCTTTCCCTTGTTACTTCCCTGCCATCAATTGGTGGACCCAGTTGAAGTGCAACATCCTCTAGTGTGATTGTGCATTCACTACATGAAAAATGAAATATATGTGTCTCAAGCCTCCATCATTCAACCAACGTATGTATTAGTCCTGTTTCATATTGACATCAGTTAAATAAAGCTGCATGGTAAAATCTAGCTCTTCTTAAATAGTCTTTAATTAATGGATTCGGTGGTTCAAAAGATACTTTCATGATCATTTTTCCAACTGAGTATCCTGTTTAAAAAGTCATTAATTCGTTACTTGTAAAATTTATAATTCATACTATTTTAAATATATCATTAACAAAATTGTAGTACCTCAAATGATACCCTGGATGATATATGGTACTCTTGTAATATCAATAATGATGATGATGATGATGACGCCATTGAATTGATCAAAAATTTTCCTAGAATGAAGATTTTCATGTAAATTCATCATTACCTAACCCTAAGACAAAAATTGAACTTAATTTCTACAAAAAATTCCCATACCTTCAAATATTCAAACGCTTCAAAGTTAAATTCAACTTCTTCCTTGCAATCATTAAGTGAACAAAAAATTAACTTGATTACAGCAAAAATCACTTTAACCATTACTATATAATTTATAGTTAATAATAAAAATTGAAGACATCCTAATATTTCACCTAAAAATACTAATACAATCAAACTAAATTGTATGATTTTAAAATGAATTATCTTAAAAATCAAACATAAAAATTAAAATAAATATTGTGTATAATTAACTAGAGTCAAGATGAATGAGCTTTTACAAATGAAAATAAAGCATACTTTCAAAAGAATTTATATAATCATATCGAAAATTACTTTTACGAATAAAATTAAATCATACCTTTGAAAAAGCTTTAACTCGATTACTTAACCTTCAATAACACTTTAACTTAATTCTATTCTCTTCGTAAAACTATTCTCTTCGTTTTCTAAAATAGAATCGAGGGAGCTCCTTTTATAGAGAGCTCCCTCCATCAAATGCTGCCCACAGCATTTGAGAAGGTCACATGTAAAAATACCCGTGACCTTAGAGGGATATGACAGAGAGTCATGTCCCTCTACAAAGGCTGCAAAGAGCCTCAATTATAAGGGTCACCGGTATGTGACCCTTATTATTTAAGAAAATAAAAAAAAAAGATAATGTTGGGAAATCGCCTGATCAAATGGCGATTCCCCAACCACATGATGATTTTCTAGCTACATGTTGGGAAATCGCCATTTGATTAGGTCGATTTCCCAACTATATGCATCCCATTTGGCAATTGCTTTGAGAAATCAACATTTTATTTATGGATTTCTCAAAAATAATCATAAGTTACTTGAGATATCGGCATTTGATTATATGATTTTACTTCAAAATCGTTTGCTCAAATGCCGATTCCTCAATGGATGCAATAAATTTGGCCTATTTCAGTATATAATCTCAATAAAACCTAAAACCGTAAATAAAAATTTTTTATATTATTTTAATAAAAAAGCCTAAAACTGTTTGAATTCGCTTATAGCAACTACGGCATCATTATTTCTCAAATAATTACTTGAGGATAATGGATAGTAAAAACTTGGATATTCTAATATTATATGATTCAATTTTTGTATATTTGAATATTGTTAATTTAGATAATTCTCGGATACTATTATTAGATTTACTATCCATAGAAGATTAAGATATGAAACTCTTGAATATTTGAATTGATTTTGATTTTGGTTCATTCAAATAATGTCAAATATCAAATCTTTAGGTTGAATTCGAATTACTTATACGAATAATAGATTTGAATATCTATTTATATTTTTTTTATGATTCGAACTTTGCTCTTTAAGCAGAGAAAATTTGCACCTACCATTAAAACAAATATTTGAGTATAATATTTGTCAACATATTTAATTATTATTTAATTTTATATTTTAATTTTTTTGAAAATAATTTAATGAATTCAAATATTTTATAGATCATTCATACGATATAATTGACAAAATTCTAAATCAAATTCTAATAATAATAATAATTAATGAAAAATAAATTTGAATCAATTTAAACTTCGAATAAATTAAACAGATTAAAATTTTTGAAAATTATAAATATATGACCATTATCATCCTTATAATTAACGGAATGTTAAATAAATATCATTATTACTTAATTTGAAGAATTATAAAACATTTTTTTGATAATCCAGAAATATAATGTATATATATTTAAAATCAGTTATGACAGTTTTTGTGACAGTTAAAAACTAAATGTGGGAGTTGGCGCCTAGTCGTCCACGCACCCAAGGTGGAGACTACATCACGCGCCCTTTAGCAGACTTCAGGCAGTGTCCAGTGGACTGAACACCTGCTGTCCACTCTTCCAGCTTTTGATTCTTTCTACTTTATTAATCTTGCTCGGTAAAACTGTCTTTTTCTGGTTCCTTTCTTCTTCCCCCTTCCAACTCCACGAAATTAGTAAAATAAATAAAATTCTCCAAATTTTCCTCCGCCACAACAATTCCTTCCCGGTTTTTCAATTTTGTTTGTTTGTTTGTAAGAAATCCAAATCCATGCCAAACCCTACCAATAGTAGTACCCCACGCTCACTCTCTCTTTCTCTCCCCTCTGCCTTCCAAATAACACCTTTCTCGTCTAACTTTAATGGACACCATCGCTTCATGGCTCTCCTCCCTTTCCCCCGCTCTCTCCCTCTCCCTCCCCTTCTCCCTCCCCCTTCGTCGCCATTTCACTTCTTCTCTCCTCGTTCAACACTCCCTCGATCCTCCTTCATTTGCTCGCTCTCTGCTGCTACCAACAACACCCGCTCTCGCTCTGCCATTCTATGGTTCAAACATGACCTCCGCCTCGACGATCACCCCGCCCTAGCCTCCGCCGCTCAAACGCAACGTTCTGTGCTCCCTCTCTACGTCTTCGATCACCGCATTCTCTCTCGTTTGTCCTTTATTAGCTCTTTTTTTCCCTACCTTTAATTTTGTAAGTTTGAGATCCGCTTAGTAAATATCGAATTTCTCGAAAATTTTTAAAAAATCGAAGTTGGTTTACTCAGGTTATTCTGATGATATGCTGGAACTAGTTCTCTTCGCATTGGAAGATTTGAGAAACTCTTTGAAAGAACAGGGCTCCAATTTGATGATCCGATTCGGGAGCGCTGAAAATGTCATTACAGAGCTTGTAAGAGAGGTTAGCTTCTATCTTACATTTTTTTGGTATCAAAAGCAAAAAAAAAATCGAATTTCAGACTCATTTTTGTTAGACTTATCTCTGAGGATTTTAACAGTTGAAAGCTACGGATGTGTTTGTTGAAGAGGAGGTAGAGTATGAAATGCGTCAACTGATTGGAGCTGTCAAGGATACATTGGAAAGGTCATCGTCTTTAGATGAGAATCCGGATATTGTCATGTGGAGAACTCCATTCTATGATGTTAAGGTGGCCATGTTTTCTGATTCTATTAGTGTTTGAAGTTTTCTTACATAACTAAGTTAAACTCTTGCATCATGTAAAAAGGATGAATTAATTAGGTTTTTCTGCTTCTAAAATCTAACGCTTTCATTGTATGCTTATAATGTGTGCTTTGTAGGAACTGAAGGACCTGCCTGCATCGTATAAAGACTTTAAAAAACTGAAGTTACTACCAACCTCACCTCTTCTTCAGGCAACATTACCCGTTTTAGAAACCAAGTTAGACTGGGGTAAGTTGCTGGTGGTAATATGAAAAGCTATTAATAATTATATTTGTCCTCAGCTGGCCTATTTTAAATGTTTTCATGCATTAGTGATTGTTTGCAAAGGTTTTTTTTACTTATATTTCTCCTCAATTGGTATATTTAGAATGTTTTCATGCATTAGTGATAGGTAGCAAAGTTTTTTTTTTTCCTCCCTAATATGAGATTGAGATTATGGCTATGGAACCCTAATAATTGAATTATGAATCAGGTCCTCTGCCTAGTTTTAGTGATCTTAAGGAATTTATCAAAGAGAAACCAGGCAAATCAAAAGAGGATTGGAATTTGGTGAAAGAGATGCCAGCTGAAGTCACGTTGAAGGAGAATTTGTCACAAGCATCAGGAACCAAAATAAAAAGTTTTAATGTCAAAGAAGTTGAGCAAAGTAGACTAGATAAATCTGTTTTTGTAACACAAAAAGGTGATATTGTGGGAGGTGGAACAAACTCTGTGCTGAATGCATTGGCTGCATACCTGAGATATTTGGAAGGAACAGCTCGAGATGACTGGCAAGAGTATGTGATGAATTTACTCCACCCAATTCATTTTTGTTGTGCCTTAAGATATTTTGTGAGCATATAGGTTTGATTGTGTTCGAGCTGTTGAGAGGTTTTCAGTTATGGAAAACAAATTTGTACATGTTCTTTCTTAATTCCTAGTATATTCTGTCAGTTTTTATTTTATCTGTATGACATGGGAAGAATATTAGTTAGAGGATGACGTAGGCAAATTTAGATTGCCCTTATGTTATAATTAGATTGCCCTTATGTTATAATTAGCTAAATTTAGATTTTATTGTAGAGTACACGACAGGCTATGCAATGCTGAAACCAGGGACGGGGCCTCTTTTACCTCACTTTTTGGCCCTGCTCTTTGTCTGGGCATCATATCTAGAAGGAGAGTGCATTATGAAGCTATCAAATATGAGAAAGAACGAAATGCGGGATTCTTATCTCCATTTGGATATTCTGCAGCCACTGTTGCTGCAGCGGCTGATGCTGTATGCTCCATGGAGGTAATTGTTGCTTTGTACTGGTATTTACAAAAATAGAAATGCTTAATTGATGATTCTTCTAAATGGTTTTGTTCTTTGTGATATTCATTAAAAGCTTCTCCCCCCCCCCTCTTGTTAGGTTTTGATAGACAGTTTTTAGTACAAGGCCTTCTTAAGTGTTATGGTTGATTTTGGTGGCAGTGGTTTTGGCTTTTGGCTCTAAAAAGTCAACTAAGTAATGAAGGACTGTACTCTATACGGATTTGGAGGTGGCGCGGACATCTAATTCAGGTTTGTTATTGACTACTCGTACCTGTGGCATTTAAATCTGTAGTGTAGTTTATTTTATGATTAATTACTCTTGGTAGGATAAGATGCATTCTTGGTGTACATAAGTACTTTTTTGTCTGGTTATAGATTTCTGCACCTTATCGTTAGGAACCAACTTTTTCTTTCCCAGTATACAGTAGCTGGGAATGAAGGTCCTGCTATTCTGCTAGTGCATGGTTTTGGTGCCTTTCTTGAGCACTACCGTGACAATATAAATGCCATAGCTGAAAGTGGGAACCGTGTCTGGGCCATCACTCTGTTAGGATTTGGCAAATCAGAGAAGCCCAATGTTGTGTATACTGAGCTCTTGTGGGCTGAATTGCTGAGAGATTTTATCATCGAAGTTGTGGGTGAGCCTGTGCATCAAGTAGGGAACTCAATTGGTGGTATATTATCAATTCTTATCTGTATTGTACCTTTCCTTAGTGTTCAATACAATCTCTCTCTCTCTCTCGCGCTGAAAACAGCTTATCTGTTCGACTAACAATTTTCATTCTTTTTGTTAGCCATCTACTTATTCATTTATATCTCAGGTTATTTTGTCAGTATTGTTGCCGGTCTCTGGCCTACTGTGGTCAAGTCTGTCATCCTTATCAACACTGCTGGCAATGTTATTCCTGGATTTTCTTCTCACCGGTTTTCTAATGTAAGTCTAGCCAAATAATTTGTAAGTTTTCTGATCTTAGTATGTATCTAACCTGTTTTTATGAATTATGGCATACGTGTTTGCTTTTTGTTGCTGAAAGCTAGCTATTTTGTCAGTTATTGCTGAGGTATTGTGCTGATCTGCTATCAACTTGGTTCATTTGGCAATTTATATTTTGTACCTTATGTTTATTCTTACTCTTACTCTGTTCGGTAAAAACTGAAAAAGGGTGTTAAAAATACAAGTTTAACTCTTGCAGTTTTGAGAAATAGCCTAGTATCAAATTGCAGTCTTGACTATCATCTCCAGCATTTGATATTCGGTATATAATTGTTTCAGGAGAGGCGAACCTCAGCTGCTGCAGGGTTGGGTGCTCAACTCCTTTTATTCTATTTGAGGTTGAATATCAGGAACACAGTTAAAATTTTCTACCCAACTGTAAGGGTTTTTCTATTGCTTTTCTTATTTTGCTTATCCTTTTGCATGTTGCCTGACTCAGTTCAGCGGCCTTTGACTTTTGCAGAAAACCAAGCGAGCTAATGATTGGCTTATTAATGAAATGCTGAGAGCAGTATCCTCTCTTGTTATTTGAATTGAATGACCATTTGCAGACACGCACATCACATGCATGCACAGGCACTACGCTAAACCACAAAATGTTGTTTAGTGGAAGTAGGATCTAAATCTTTGGCCCTAAAAAATTGATCTTAACATACTCAAGTCCTATGATCCTGGTGTGACAGTGGTCCTGGAAAGTATTTTCAGCTTTGACCTCTCAATCCCTTTGAACTATCTCTTGGAAGGGTATGAGGAAAAGGTTCTAATTGTGCAGGTAAATTCCCTCCATACAGAAAAGAAGTTAATAATGTCTCTCCCTATATGGTTTGTAGTTTGGTTATCTGTTAGATTTGGTTATTTATGAGCATTTTAGTCTGTATATCTTATCAGGGAATGAAAGACCCACTCTTAGACTCGAAGGCCAAATTAGCCATGCTGAAAGAGCATTGTGCCGGGCTTGTAGTAAGGGAATTGGATGCTGGTAATAAGCTTTTCTATCACCAAAATAATCGCTCACATTCTCCTACATTTTCACTGGTCCCCCAATTTTTAATATTTCAGGCCATTGCCCCCATGATGAGCAGCCACAAAAGGTGAATCGCATCATCTGTGAGTGGATAGCAGCTGTTGAAAGAAAACTACCTGCAGAGTCTTATTTGTAGCACTCGGCATTCTTTCCAAAGTAAGCCTCATTTCTATCTCAAAGCCCTAGTTCTCTAAATCTGGCTAAAGGTTATTGTGAGGCCTTTTGTAGATCTTACAAATACCAAATTAAAATAGAAGAATATCTTGATAGGCTAACATCGTAACAATATTCAATTCCAAGTTGACGGTAATATGTAATCTTTGAAGGCGATTCATTATTGTAGAAACTGTGAAAAATTCTAATTGGGAATTTGGGATGTCCCATAATAGTGCCAGTCCATGATAATGAAAATGAAAATGACATTACCATTTCTATTTCTGTGCCCTTAAGGGAAGGGATATGATATAATGCCACCTGAGCTTATACTTATTATGTACAAAAGAAAAAGAGAAATTATACTTAAATTAAAAAAAAAAAAAAACCCCTTATGCATTAACAACTTTATGATTATATACATTTCCAGCACCGTAGGTGAGAAAGCTTTGGATCTGCTTGCTTATCCTCCACATGCTTCTTGTTGATAACATAATTGAAAATGAAGAGTTCGGATTTAACACAATCTCTCTGTAGCAACTACTGAAAGCGTGTATTCAAGGTAAACATCATTATAGAAAAGCTAAAGTTAAGACTTAATGGTGTCTGGAAACTTGATAGCTTTAAAAAGTTGAGGCAAGAAAAGCTTTTGGAAAAAAAAGAAAAAGAAAAAGAAAATTAAACATCTTAAGAGGAGTATCCTTTACTAGTAGAGGAGAAAAATTATGAGCACAGAATATATGCATTCTGTCTGGTCAGTATCCTTCAGTCACAATAAGAACATTCTTTTACAATTGTGCTACAACTTTCCACCATCTGTTTATAGACCTCTACAGAATGATGAAGACAAATTTTAAGCACATTAGAGTGCCATGATTCACCTGGTGCCATGGGCGCACTATCAAATTTTGCACCAAATAGTGACTTTACCAACTGTTTCAGGTTCTCAATACACTGTGGTATAGAGAAATGGGGTGCCACAACCTGCCAGAATATTGATTTATTCTGAATATATATATATATTATATATATATAATTGTTTTTGGGCCTGTTAAATTCGAAGTCACCTTGGTTTACTTTTGTTTGGACTGAATTGGACTTTTAAAATTCTAATTGGAGTCCATTTTAGTTGGACTAAACTGGACTTTTTTTTATTTGAGCTTAAAAGAACGATTGCATTATAGAGATAACAATGCTGTTGTGTTGGAGCGGAGATCCAACTTTTTTATAATTACGGTCGCGAGCGTTTAATTTTGTCATTTAGCACTTTATCAATAAATTATATACTTATTTATTATTTATATCTCTTTTACTCTCTTATGAATATTGAAATACAAATTCACTTTTGTTTTCATAGATATCGATCGTTTATATTTATAATCATTTTATCCATTTCATTCGACTTTATTTAATTATTTTTAATTTAATGTTATAAAAATGTGATAAAATTTATTCATGCATTAATATTAGTACATTTATTTATATACATATA
>JBBYHL010000005.1:19123716-19134672 GCA_038381835.1 Adansonia madagascariensis
GTCAGGACATGTGTTCTCCTCTCATTCCTTCCCCTTTTCCCACGCCCTTTTGTTACCCTGCCATTACTGCTACCATTACTGCCAGAGGTGCCTTCTCGCCTTCCGCGCGTTAAGCCCCACAGGCCATGCGCCAACTCCCCATCACACACGTCTAAAACGTCAGGTCACTTTATGACCGCCTTTTTGGACCCTGGGGGGGACAATTATTATACCTCCACATATGATGATCGCCAAAACGGCCACAGTTTTATTTGGGAGACCGCATGTGATAACAAAAATGGCGACACCGAACCACACCTGACAGCGATGTGACCTCTTCGGCAGCGACTTAAATACAGAGTTGACACCCTGATTGGCTGCTGACTGACTGAGCTGACCACTAGGCATCATAGCCTGACACCTAGCTCAGCGATGGTCACAGCACCACTAAATCACCTGACACAATGTCCCCAAACGAATCCTATAAAAGGGGGCAAGCATGCTCGCAGGTAAGCATTCAACTCCAAGAAAAACATTTAGACACCATTACAGAAAACATTCCTTTGACTTAATCATCAGAGAGGGCTCCCGGAATAAGAACTCCAGCGTTTTTCTGACTTTTTCTGTGTTGCAGGGTTCTGCCTAACTTCGGACTCCCGCAAGGAAGGCATCAACAAAACTAATTAAGGAGATTTGAATCTTTTATTAAAGATTCGAATTTCGTAATATCCTATTCATTTAACCAAATTACTGTCAAAATTATTTTATTCTATTCTAACTCTATTTCATTTTCACAAAATAACATCCATTCCAATGAACCAAAGTGATGCTTGGCACTTTGCATTCGTGGTAAACTCTATGGAATGTTACGTGGGGCACCAAGCTTGGCAATTGATTTCAATAAAATTAAAGCCAATAAGAAAGGTTATGTCGTAGAATAAAGCTTCACAAGCTTTAATCAATTGAATATGACAAAACCATAATATTTTATTAGTGTATATCCTTCACGTTTATTGGCAAAATAAATGATGAATCCTTTAAATAAAGACTATTGCAAAGAAAATCCTAGTAGGCATCATTGTAGCATTAGGCATAATATGATTGAAGCATATACTTGAGCCATTTCAGCGTTCGAACACAAAACCAATGAAATCATAAAGTTGGAGATGTAATTGAATATTTTCGAGGCTTTTGCATTCGCATTCAGGTCCTTCTTTATCAGTTTTTTTTTTTTTTTTTTTTTTTCATGTGAGAGGAGGCTGACAAAAGCAATGCAACAGACCTACTAATATTCGACACAATAAAAAAAAATTATTAAAATACGATAAAAAAATGATACGAAAATATAATATCAAAATTTATATAATACGAATTATTAATGCGTTAAAATTTATATAAAATATATAACACTTTAGACACAACTATAATAAAAAAAAATTAACATAAACACAAACTATGAAAACGTGGGTTATCAAGTGTAGGCGATGAACTCTTCCATGTCCCGAAAAGAAAAAGTTCCCTCTTATTACTACTCCTACTACTACTACCTTAGTACTTCTTAAACAATTGGTAGTTTCAAGTTTGATTTATTCAAATAGCTATAGATCAAAAACTGTCTCCCGCAGCCTGGAGGATCAATTTTACGATAGATTGAAGGATGAAAACATAAAAGTCAAAGACAAAAGCAGTTAATGTATCTACAGTAGAGATCAAGATATTTGCCCAACAGCCATGTAAATCGTTGGTTTAAGTCGAATTCTGCTTCAACAGCTATTTTCATTTGCCATTTCATCAGATGCATTCCCTTCAAGTTGTAAAAAAAATTCATCTTGAGGAGAGACATCTTCCGCATGAATGCAGAATATTGTTGCATCCCAGCATCAGAAATCGGACTCGACTAATCTAATCCTGAACTTGTTCAGGCCCACATCTTAAGCTGTAATTCCTGATTTAGGCTCTGAGCAATACAATTTCTGTCTTTTCAAATCTCCAACTAAGATATTTTTCTAAAACTTCAGACATCTAAACAATCTGGACCAGAGGCCAATAGGCTCTCTTGCTGCTGCCGGTAGCTCATCAGGTTCCTTAAAGTTTGCTTTCTCACTCAACTCTTCAAATGAGTCGACGACATTTTGTAGCCTTGCAACGAATTCAATCAAAAGTGAGGTAAATGTTGCCAGTGACAATGCACTTGCATTCTCATATGTTTTTGACTCTTCCAAATGTGACAATGTATCAGCGGTAAATGAAGTGGGCGCAGGCCATGATATCTGCTTCTTAAGCAAGTCTTCAGAGGGTGCACCAGGAGGGACTGTGGGGTTGTTGACATCTACATTATTCCTTGGGCCATCCAAACTATCCGGTATAGCAACTGATCGGAGATCAAGTACTGCTTCACTGAGGGACTTATAACCTAGGACTTTGTGTTCTTCGCCACCCAAGTTCAGTAAATCTCGAGGCTCTTCTGGACTATGCGGTCGATTTCCAATTTCCCAACTCTCAGCATTGACAAGAAGGTATGATTTTCGGTCAACTTTGTTTTGCAACTCTTCTGCAGCCTCATGTACTTCAAATAGAATGTCAGCAAGACCTAATTTCTCCATCCTTTTAACTTTGCTCCCAAGTTCCCGCAACACTCTGGCACCTGCAGCACCTACCCTCTGAAGTTCATGAGAAAAGACTTGTCTCCGTTCAGGTGGAGCCTATACAAAAATATTATAATTTGAAATACAATAAGGATAATAGCAACCCCAACTCTTGAGGGGAAAAAGTGGCACTAGTAATCATAAAGCACATTTCAATGAGGGATGGCATTAGAATGAATAGTCATCAACCAGAAAATTCTAATTGTCAATCATGATTCTTGTTGCAGGACAATTTCAATGTGGAATGTAGTTACTTCCAAGTTCTAACTGGGTTATTTTTTAATGATTCATATTTGAATTCAAATAATCCTTTCCCAAAAGTATATTCCAAAAGTTTTTGTAAGGGGGTTGTTTTAGCCATGGTTTGAGCTAAATCTAGAATATAGTCAAGAACAGAGCAGATGCATTCAGCAAAATTTTGTCACGGCCAAGACAAGGTTTAGATCAGAGAAAGTAATTATATAAGTTGCATCACAAGCATAGTTTCCTAAGGCCATAGTTTTATTCTATCAGCGTCACAACACATAAAGCACTGAAAGGTCTCATTGGAATAATGTTAGCGGAACAACAAACCAGTTGTTCCAAAAGAAAGGCTAAAATTGAACTAATCAGAGAAAGTAACTACATAGGTTGCATCAGAAGCATAGTTTCCTAGAGCCAAAGTATTATTCCATCAGCGTCATAACAAATACAGCACTGAAAGGTCTCAGTGGAATAACGACAAACCAGTTGTTCCAAAGGAAAGGCTAAAATTGAACTAATGGATGAAAAGAAATAGTAGTAACTTTTTGTTAGTGCAAACCACAAATGATAATTTATGAGGAGCCACTGCCAAATGAAAAAGGGAAAACCAAAACTCGGGGATCCTAGCTCCATGCTGCTATAGAACAAACAAAGCATGAAGAAAGGAAGGCGTTTGTAATCATATTGGCAATCAATTGCATAAATTAGAGTTATGAAAGAATAACTACCTGTATTTCTGAAAGTATACAACCATGCAATGCCATGACCATGAATGCACAATGCCTCAGTGCTCCACTTAGCTTGGCATAATTCTTCCAAGGATAACCGAGTGACCTGTAAGGACCGTGAGGTGGCTCCCAGACAGCAAAACCCAACTTTGCATTGGAAAAGAAATGAAGGTCAGAAAAAGGTAATAAAAGATTAGACTACCATCATTTCAGACACCAGATCGAAGATGTAACAAAAGTGCAATAAAATTACCAGAGCTTCCTCCTGACTTGTAGATTCTACAGCTGATCTGTAGCCACTGTAAACCGGATCATCTGAAGCTTGATAAGTTAGAATTCGGGATGGGACCCTTTCATATTCAACACAGTTAAGGTACCCTTTAACACATCCTGATCAAAAGTGGAAGGAAACAAGCATAAGCATGCTATTGATTACAAGAAAATTAGTAAACATTTGGTGCATAAGAACCTTCTAAAGAATTTGCCACGCTCATAAAATTTTTGGCCACCAAATTGTGTAGATCCTCACCAGCCCAGATTGGGTAAATGCAAACATTAACAACTAAAGAAACGCCGGCACCAAGTGCTATTAGCAAAAACCGCGTCACAGCTGTATGGATGAATTCCCCTGTCCTATACCCAGATACTATTATGTAACAATATGTCAAAACAAACACTCGGAACCCATATTCATAAGGCTTCATAGTTGGGTATAGTTTTGCATAAGTTGAAAAGAATCCTGCAACAGATGGCATATCAGAGAAAACCTAGTAGCAACTCTTAAAGAGACTACTTATTTATAATATAATACATGAGACAAAAATCATAACCACAAAACCAGACCTATGATAAAGATGCCAATAACAATAACAACTTGTTCCCATTGTCCAGCCAACTGCGACAATTCTGCCATAGCGAGAGCAAGCCCTCCTGCCGATAATGTCCCCAGCCCACGGTTGAATCCTTTGCTAAGAGTTGCTCCTGCAGTATAAAAAAAAGTGGCCATTAAAGCTGTAACGAGAACTAAATATATGTTCCTTTACGGTAGTCAGAATAAATGTAAACACGAAAAGAAAGAATCAACTAACAAAAAGGAAAAATAACTAAAAATCTACAGAAATAATCAAATGAATCTTAACTGCTCATACCGTATTTCATGATTACTGGTTTGATAAAAAAAAAAAAAAATCTATTCTGGTCAGGCCCTCGAGTAAAAAAAAAAATACAATAAAAAAAATTATGAACTTAGAATAGAACGAAACGGTGAATTGGTTTTAATTTTTTTTAGTAAGCGATAAGGTGTCATTTGACTTCATTTAGTTCTTCTGCAAAGCGATTCAGAAACAACCCAAACGCCCATAAATTATTACAGGCATTACCCGCATAGAGATATATAACTTCACAGTGAGTATAAAAACAAAGGGGAGAAAAATGATGAGCAAAGCCAAGGAACAAAAACCAAAGCAGAACAAAATGCACTCTTCCGAAGGCCAAATTTCTTCGGAGAGGTACTAAGTACTGACACGTTAATACAATAAAACAAAGTCTACCAAAGGATAAATTAAGCCTCTTTTAGAAGCGAAAGAACAAAAAAGTACATTTGCATGCAAAATTAAAATATTATTAGTAACATTTTTGAAGAAATAAAAAACTTTAATTGCAAGCTTTTAGAACAAAATGCATGATTTTACTTTAACATATGAAATAGTTATATCAGAGTTACAATTTGTTTATTTCTAATCAACTATGACTCCGCTTTCAGTTTTTAAGAAGCGAAAACAAATAATAAAACCTCTAAACAATCCCAAAAAGGAAAGAAACTTATTAAAGAAAAAACTGCAGTTAAACATTAAAAAAGGTATGTACGCATGTGATTGTAAAGCAACAATTGAATAAATATATACTAGTATGACATTAATTTATAATTATGACCCACACAAGAAAATTATTAGTGAAAAAAAAACCCCAAAATAATAAAAAGAAAATGCTAATCAAATTACCTATACTGAATTCAAAGACGACGACAACAGTGAGAATAGCCCAAACAGAGTATCGACTGAGCTCTTTGATGGGTACTTTCAAGAAAATAAGAAAGGAAATAAGCATCAAGGCCAAACCCATCTTGGCAGAGAAAATAATCTTTCTGGGATCGGATTTGCCCATCTGCCATGCCTGACCTGCAACAAGTTGAACCTCCTTTAAGAACCCCGTTACCTTGTCGCTTATGAATCTGTAAGAAAACCATCTCCGTCGTTGTTGTTCTTCTATTTCTTCGTTGGTGAATCCCAACACTGAATAGCCCTTTGTTCTCTCCCTTTTCTCTAGAAGAGAGTACCTAAAGGAACCCAGCTTTGCAGCCATTGAGAACCAGGAAATTTTTTCTTGCACTGATAGTTGAGAAATGTATGAATCTCGAAAGTTTTTTCCCCCCTTAAAAAAACTGTATTAATTACTAACTATTTTTTGATGGAATTAAACTGTATTTGTATTAATTTGAAGGGGGAATAAAGTACCAAGAACTCGGGGAGGATGTTGACAAAATTGTTGGAGGATAAGGTACAAGAAACGACGCCGTTGGTTGGAGCAGCACGAATCAAAGTACAAAACACTGGGACCCGCGGGTGGCGAACAGACCGATCCGTTCAAGTTTCAACCGTCGAACGTGGGACCCGAATTAATAGACCTTGTAATTTGTACTTTGTATACTATTTGCAAAAAAAAAAAACACTTCAAATAAAATAATTATAATTTTTATTTTTTTATTACAATCAATTAAATCTCAACCATTTATTTTCATCCAATTAAATTTTTAATTGATCAAAAACTAATTAAAGGCTATCATTAATTTGCATTGAATCAAAAGATTTGTAAGACAAAAAAAATAGATATTTAAGAATGCAAATGAATGGGAATAAATTTTTAAAATCTCAATTAATTATACTAAAATGATAAAATTTTAAATAATAATTTAATTTTAATTAAATTTTTAATACTAAAATAAAACAATAAATTACTATCATGTTTGAGGTAGATTTGTTAATATTTAATACGATTTTACGAATATGATAGTGTAAAGTCAAAAAAATATGACACGACATGATACAACACGAGTACATTCTTAAAATCTTTCTAAAAAGAATTATAAATGTATCAAAATTGATATAAATATAAAAAACTTTGAATACAATTATGATATAATAAAATATATGAATACATGAAGTATTAAATCTATTTAAAGTGGAAAGTTTTTGCTTCTCTTTCTAAGATAGAATATGGTACTTTTTCTTTATAAAGGATAAAAATTTTCCCGTCCTTATTTAACTTGGCTTTTGAGTTTTTCTTTTTCTTTTTTTTATTAATTTCATAAAGAAAATAAATAAATATAATATTCATTTTAAAATTTAAATGGAAATTTTGCTTTCAAATAACACAATATTTTAAGAATTTTAAGTTTTTTGTTCTTTCTTGTACAAATATTACCTTTAAAAGTTGTTAAATTTAGAGAGATACACGTAAAATTAAAATTTCAATGAAAGAAAAAGATTGTGAAGATTTGTAACATTTTAAGATTGTTAATACTACTTTGAAGGTTAAAACTCAATTTTGGAATCTAAACTTTTACATGATTAAAGTTATTTTTATTGTAACAATTTAGACCTAACCTTTCAATTTTGTTCCATTTCAAACATGTTTATTAGGGTGATGGATGTCAACTAAGTGTTAGTTCAAATGATAGGTATATTGCAGATAGATTCCTAAAAATTTTGAAAATCGAGAGTGCTTAGATGTGTAATATGTTTTTAAAATGGATAAAGAATTATAAAGGAAAGTAAAAGAAATAGAAGGATAAAAAGAAAACATCAAGTGCTAAACCAATTAATAGAGAAGGTGAATTGCAGAGATTATTTTTTTTTATAATTAAAGTTATCAAAGCTTGATCCCTGGTCATTGTAACTAAAAGTCTAATATTCTATCAATAGATCATAGAGCATATTACTGTTGGCAAATAGTAGAGATTATTTTTATTGTCTACAAGTTAACTCAAAACCAAGAATAAGTGTAAAAAGGAAGCTCTTTATGCAAAAGTGAAAAGCTTTCACTAAATCAATTAATCTACAATGAGAATATTTCTATATATAGTTAGTGATTTATCAAATAACATTTTTTATATCAAGTCTTGTTTAGTAAATTTGTTATCATAGCAAATAATCAAATGTTAGTTGAAATTCATTCAAATTTTGATTCAAGGCCAATTGGTTACTTCCCAAGAAAGAACATACTCATATCTCAATAATTTTTATCACTATTTTATCATGAGAAAAATATTATGTACTAAAATAGTAGCTTCACGTGTTGTTAATGTACACGGTTTATTGAAGTTTTGCAAGAAAAAATAGTTTTATTTTACAATTGGATAACTATCTCATATACTGATATCGAAAAAAATTTCACAAGCAAAGTTCATGAGGTGACACCCGTCCTATTTATTATTAATTTTTTTAAATATACTCTACTAGATATATGTCACCCAACAAACTTAGCTTGTGAAGTTTTTTCTTTTAACTACCGATGTGTAAGATAATTATCCTTTATAATTTAATATTTATTTAGGGGTCGACAAAATTATATGTCCTATGGCAAAAATGAAATATATATAAATATATATATATATATATATATAGGAGAGAATAGATTTGTTTAAGGATTGATTCAAAAGACCTAGTTCAAATTGTGTCAAGTTAAATATAAGTTTTTGTACACCAATCGACATGATATAAATTATTATGTACTTAATAAAAATAAATATTTTATTTAAATTTAATTATAAAAATATTAATATTAATATAATTTTTTTAATACGTTAATATTTTTAAATATAAAATGTAAAAAAATAAAAAATAAAAAATTTTAAACCATGACTTAACCCATAAATAGGTCTAAAAAAAAGCAATAAGCAACAAGTTAGACGTGATATTAAAACCCCTTCGGACATCCTAAAGGAATCGTAGGTAAAAATATAAGAATACTGGTAGTCGCTTAATGAATTCATATTCATGTACAGAAACACAACCATGGAAGGATTCATAAACATATTCATATGTATATTCAATTTCAAATTCATTAAGGATGACCACTTTCACTCTAATAGCAAGATCTATATTCATAATATCACCTTGAAGAAGCTAATTACAAGACTAGCATATATTATCATTGTATTTATTCTTAACGACATGGTCCAAAATATAATCAAGTTAAATAACATTAAGTTACGATGCTTTCACCCTCGTGGCAATGTCCATATTCAGAATGTAACCTCAAAGAGATTAAGACAATGCTAACATGTAGATCATCCCTAATGGCAGGGTTTAGAACATAGCCAAATTCATATTCACATACATAAACACATTCACGTATGAATTCATAAACATATTCATATGTATATTCTACTTCAAATTCATTAAGCCACGACCAGTTTTACCCTAGTGGTAAGGTCCATATTCATAATGTCATATCAAAGAGGTTAATTACAATACTAGCATTTAGTACCACTGTATTCATCCCTAATAGCATGGTCTAGAACATTTTCAAGTAAAAGAACATCGAGCTACGACCATTTTCACCTTGTGGCAAGGTTCATATTGAAAATACAACCTTGTACAGGTTAATATAATGCTAACATGTAGTATCATTGTATTCATCCCCAATGACATGGTCCAAAACGTAGCCACATTCATATTCAAAACAAATAACTATTTCAATCTAATCCACATATGTCATAAATCATAACAAAGAATATATCTTTAAATCATATTCATGTTAAGGACAATTCTTATTGTATAATTCCACAAAAGATTTAAAGCATGATGAAATCATAAATTCATAATTTTGAACTTATTTTCATAATCATCAAAAAATGTAAGATGTACAAAGTCATTTTAGACTATTTCAAACACACACAGGTACATATATATACATTTATGAGATAACTGGAGATCCACTAGTAAGTCAATTACTTGGCAAGTTGAATCTAATAAGTCTAAAAATCTAACCAAGGTATGATTAAAGATGTATTAATCCAAATAAATCATAACTATTACAAAATTCAATAATTCAATATTTTCATGTACATGTACCTAAAAATTCCTTTTTAAGTTAACAACATATTTGTACCTTAAATTATCTAACCTATAATTATACCTTGAGGTATACTTTTCATACGTTCGAAAATTTAATCAATGTTTATAATGGCTCAAAAAGGCATTTTATAGAATCAAAACTTTATTTATTTATAAAAAAATCAATTAAAATCCATATAAATGAAATCCAAGTAATTTATAGCAATACATATCAAATATTAATAAAAATATTTTCTTAAATATTAAAAATACATTTTCTAACCTTTTTGAAATTTTAGAAAATCTTTTTCATTTAGCTTCCTTTGATAATTTATATATCGTAGTTTATATTGAACCCAGAGGTATATCTTATACCAAACTGAAGCCCACATGTCACACCTTAACACAAGTTTAGGTAAGACACTATAGTTACCATAAAAGCATTTTCCAAAGGTCAAAGTTTAGCTAGTCACATTGCTTTAAATAGAGTTTTGATTTACAAGGTCAACTAGCCAACTTTTTGTTCTTCTAATTTACAATATAGATTGAATCCAAGGTGTAATTTATCTCAAATAGAGTTCAGATATCTTAATACAATAAACAAGTTTAGATTAGAAACCAAAATGATTATAAACACATTTTCTAGTAGAGAAAAAATCAGTATTTTTATCACCATTGTTTTTCCACATTTTTAGGTTTTCAAGATCGTTTTGCCTCTTTATGGCTTTCGATCTTAAAACATAAATCATCATATTAAGACACTAATGCTAAATTAAATTTCACATTTTGTACCACTAAATAGAGTAAGAATTGATTAAATCTATTACTGGCAGATGGATTTTCGATAGCCTAAAATTGGCTATCATTGAACTCAAAATTGAAATTAATGTAACTTTCAATTTATGTAAACAAATCAAGTAAAACTTTTTCCATTAGAACCATTAGGTTGAAAGTTTTTCTAAACATTATTTTCCATGTAGGAAAACTCACAGGAAAATATGCCAGCATAAAGACAAATTTAAAAGTTTTGGGTTTTCTTATATGCATGCAACAAGAAAGTAACATAAAGCTTACCTTTCACGGATTGTGATGATGAAAACTTAAATTTTGTTTCACTTTCAAAACTCCAACCTTCTTCACTTTTTTGTTTCCTCGTGTTTTCTTTTTCTTTTTTTTGTTGGTTTTATTAAACAAAGAGGAAGACATTTATATTAACTTTTTAATGTATTTAAGTCCTCATCGCTT
>JBBYHL010000005.1:19134772-19151768 GCA_038381835.1 Adansonia madagascariensis
TTGATTTGGCGATTTCTCAAAATAAGTTGAGAAATCGTCATCTGATTTGGCGATTTCTCAACTAAATTATGAAATCGCCATTTCAAATAGCGATTTCTCAATTAAATTAAAAAATTTACTTATTTCGGTGAATAATCTGATTTTGGCCTATTTTCGTAAATAAAAAAATATATATTATTTGTGTAAAAAACCTCTAAATATCCATTACTTTCTTTTAATATATGTAATTTTTATAAACCTCAATTTAGAGTAAATTGAGAGGGAAAGAAAGTTATCCAAACAAGGAATATTCACTTCTTTACTTTTCTCAACTTTTTATTCTTTTTTTATTATTATCTATTTAAACATACCGTGTATATTAAATAAAATTGTTCAAACTCCTAAGAATATCACCGAAACTTTGTTCAATTAATCCACTTTAAGTAGCATAATATTCAGAAACATTTGATTAGTGACAAATGAAAAAAACTATGTATCTATAGGAGATAATTGAAAAAATTGATTAATTAAAATTTAAATAACAAATAATAATGAGAAAGTAATGCACAGACCACCAAGGAGTATATATTTGAATTGAGAACATCTTTATATTTAAGTTTTTATTACCAAATTATCATTATTAAGGAAAATTTAATAATGAATTTATAGTAAGAAAATGGTGACCGGTAAGGGAACGGCGTGGGAAAAATATGTTAATTTTGGATGCGATTAAATTGCCAAAGCAAAGGCATAATATTACATTCATGGATATTGTTAACGAAAAAAACCTTTAATTATTAATTACTTCTATCACTTCAAAACTTGATTATCAACTCATGTCTAATAAGCACATCGAGTGAAAATTATTTTCAAGATTACAAACAAATATGTGTATTATATTATTTTTTTTAATTTTACAAAAAAAAAAACATATTTGATTTATTTTTTATAATTCTAACACGTAAAATTAACTTTTTTTTAATTGATCAAAATAATAATATATTGATTTTTTTTTCAAAACAAAAAGACATTAAAAATGAAACAAATTTTGATCGATCCAAATTTTTATCTCATGATTTTTTTTTCCTTTAGTAGCATTGTTCATAGAATATTTTTCAATTTTTTCAAAAACAAAACTTAAAAGATTTTTATGATATTATCATTTGGATATATATAGAGAGAGAAGGGATCTACTAATTTAATTTAATTTAATTTAATTTTACACTTTTTTATTATTTTTTATATGACTTATATTTGGTTAATCCAATAAATTTTCATGTTTTATTCATCTATTCATATAAATCATACATACTAATTTTAAGTTAATTAACAATATATTGTTATATGTTTAAGATAATAAATTTTAACTATTAAACGTATATTACAATCTATGTAGTAAATATATTAAACTGATTTGAAATTTTATACGCATAATAGGTGCGAGTAAATTATTAACTCCACCTTAGATTTGATAAATGTGAATCACACGTTAAGTCATTAAAAGATATGAAAAACTAATTAATTGTATATCACTGTAACTTGGAGACTACCTCTACGTGTGTGTGTATATATACATGTAGGCCATCTATTTATGTATGTTTATATTTATATAAACAGTACCTGTGCATCGCACGGGTTTCAAATTAATAAAAAATAAAATAAAACCTATCGCCCGTCAAACAGAAAAGCCCACATGTGGTGGGCAAAATTCCCTTAGGAATTATTTTTGCATGTAGGTATAGATGATAACCAAGTTTAGAATTTACGCGGTTAATATTTTCTTACCTTATTAAGAGTTGATTTATGAGTTTTTTTTGGTTTTTCTTGATAATTAAGTTTGTCAAAAATCTTAAATATTTTCTTTCCTTTTTTTTGAACCTTTATGCGGTTTAAATTAAGTTCAAGGGAGCGAGAGCTTTCCTGCCCGTCTTCAAAGAGCGTAAATTTGATGGTTAACACAAGCCTTGAAGCCAAAATTCTATGTTTGAGTGAAGGATTTGACGACAAGAAAATCATGGAGCCAAGTTTGAATTTGTCGAAGAAGTATCGGATTATATACAGTGATCCTGATGCTACAGATTCATCCAGTGACGAAGACGAGATGAACAAAACGAAGCATCAAATTGTGGGTATCAAGCGAATTGTGCAGGAGATTTCTTGGTCAGCCGTCCCGGTCGAGTCATCATCGAAAGACAATGATGTTACCAGTTCTAAAAGACTTAGAAGATCTTCTTCTTCCATGTCCAAGGGTGTTCGTAGAAGGCCTTGGGGCAAATTTGCTTCAGAAATTAGAGATCCTATCAACAAGAAGCGCCTATGGCTTGGTACTTACACTACTGAAGAGGAGGCTGCTGCTGTTTATCAGAAAAAGAAACAGGAGTTCGAAATTATGATGGCGGCTGATCAGGAGAATAATAGGAACCCATCGTCAGTTTCAGTATTAGATGCCGATGAATTGTATTCCCAACGGTCGCCTTCGTCTGTGCTCGATGTTTCTGTCAATCCAACTGAAGATCAAGAAGCAAACAACGAAGAGAAAATAATAAAACGATACATAATGAAGAAAGTTGTGAGAGAATACAAGGTTATCCAGGAACGTAAGTCTAACAAAGAAGAAGAATCGGTTAAAGATTTGTGGGAGGATGAGCCATCGGTCATGGAGTTATGGGAAACTCCATCAGCGTCAGAGTCATGGGAGGAGGAGCTCTTGGGCCCGTCTAGTGTTTGGAATCACTCACGTAGTCTTCGTCACTGCCATTGGTTGAGCGACAATGCCGTCGACGACCAGCCGCTCTTGCTAAAGAATGCTGAGGATTTGTTGATTGATCTGCCTGACATTACAGTAGATAATCTGCAGGATATGACTTGGGTGGATGAAATTCTCAACCTAGGAAGTCAAGAAAATCTTGCAGCAGTCTTTGATATGTAGAACATTGATGTTTGGTTTTTCTTTTTCTTAAAAGTTTGATAGGAAAAACGTAAAACTGGAGAGCTTTGTGTTACAGCAGGTGAGAGAGTTCTTGGGTTTGTTTCTTTGTATGGTGTTGGGAAACATCCAAGATTTTGGTGCTATCTCTGTTCTGCTGCTGCGGAATTAGTATGCTTGCATTTGCAATTTTCATAGGGAAGGACATTGGCAATTATAGGTACAATTTTACTAGTTTTGCCCAGTAGTACATTATGAGTTCAATTGTTATTATCTCAAAGTTTAGTTAAAGTCTTTTAATAACATGATTTAAAACTATATAACAGATGGCATTATAATGTGCAATTTTGTTTGGTACTGTATAATATCTAAGCCTTCTGTGCGTATGAAACAACCAGTCCTTACTAATTAGATTCCTGTGAGGCAAAGATCAATATAACCATCTCTATTGTCACTTACCAATCAAAATTGAAGATACAATTTAGAAAAGAAGAAAACACCAAATAATTCCCCATACATTGTAAGGTGTTATAGCTAATGACCATCTATAAGTACTAAGCTTATAGATTGCCCAAAAAAAAAAACAAAAAAAGTGGTAAAGACGATCGAAGTACAAAAAGAAAAAAAAAAAAGCATTATATATTTATGTGGCGCATGAAAAATTATCTTTTACTTGAATAACAAGTAAACCTCCAAAACTTTATAGTAATCGGTTGTTAAATGAACTTCCCATTATGGCTCAAAATCACCTTGCTTTTTCATCAAGAGGACTCGCTCTTGCTTGCATTGACTTTCTAATTTATGTTTTGCTTGTCAATATCAAACATTTGCATGCAATTTTTTTCTATAAATATTGTCGAGAATAAAGAAAAGAATTTTATAGATATAAAAATTTAAAATTTAAATTTATTAAATATTATATTTTTTAAAATAATTACATAAATCAATTAAATTTTAATTTCGAGTTTGTTAAGCGCTAATCTTTCCCCAATAGAATAAATGTTTAAGTTGTATTCTGCCTAAATAGGTGCATTCACTTCTCATGTTTGCCACAATACAGAGTTTGTATGATCTAGTTTTTTTCCCCTTCTCTCTTTACAGTCAAATTTAGACTAACTAGCTTTTTATTTCTTTTTGTAATGATTCCATTAAGAAAGATATGATTAAAGAAAGACAAAGATGGACCATAAATACACGGCGTATATCAAATCTTATGACAAGTTGCAGGTCACTTGGAGGAGATTGCTTGAATCTCTTCCATCTTACCATACCATTTTCTCTCCTCCACTGTCACACTCCGATTAAAATAATAATTTCGTACAAAAAATACGACACAATTATGATACATTTAATAAATATAAAAACGACATAATAAACATAATACAATGTCTAAATACAACTAATTTTCAGTTACAAAATACCTGTCCAAAAAAAAAATAATACATATTTAAATATAATTAACATCACACATTCAATTCAATTATATTTATATTTAAAATTGATATATTTAATAATTTATATTTTATTAATATTTACGTGATTAACGGACATAAGAAAAATACGAAATACAGTACACAATTACCTAATTTAATTCCGATTCCATTTGACTTTTGCAGCCCCTTTTTCTTTCCCCTATCTGTGCCGACTTCACTTTCTTCCGGAATTTCTCAACCAATCAAAAATTATTTAGGTTGTCTAAGTTCCAAAATTTTTAACAAGTCAGACTTCTATGTCGGCAGAAAGCCCTAAATCAAACTATAAATCAGTTGGTTTAATAAAATCATAATCGGTTGAAAATCTGAAAACCGGTTTCCAACTAGAACTCTAATCCATAGAACAAAACTACTATTTCGACTATTACTAAGTAAAGGAAAACAATCTTTAAAAATATGTTTTGATCAAGTTTCATAATTAACTAACATCCACCTACATTAGGATAATAAGTTGAATCAGAAAACATCAGGAAGGAAAATCAAATTTTGCATTATTATTATAAATTTTGTACAAATGAATTGAAACTATTTTCATCTGTTGGGATACTTCATCTAACCTGTGCGGCCGACCTGCATAATTCCTTGCCATTCAACTAAATGGCTCCATGGGATTTCTTTTCCATGCATAAATAGAGAGTCCGGCTCACCTCCATTACTTATTAAGTCCATTACTTTTCGATACACCAGTATTCTTCTGAGAGAGGCATTAGCATTACCCGATGATTTACCATTGTCAAAGAGGATATTTCTGCATAATTTTCAGATCCCCACGATACCACAATGACTCTACAGAAACAGAACAATCAGGGGCCCTTGTAATCGTCAGCAAAGGCTAGTTCGCATGCAAGAGCTAGATGGTCGCTACCCCATGTCTGCAAAGTCTTAAATTCTTGATTAATTTACCAAAATTTGCGAGAAAATAGAGAAAAATAGCTCATAATACACTTGGTTAATCAATTTATAGCTTCTAGAAAGAGGCAGCTACTTTATTTTAAGGAGCATGACTAGAATCTAAATATAATGAATATTTTTATGTGATCAGAGATGCCGGTTTGTTTATTTTCCTTTTTCCCTTAAAAAAAGCCAAATATTTAATTCGATAATATTATCCTAACATAACAATTTAGATCCCGGACATGAAATGTTAATACAACAATATATGCCCGACCAAGCCCACTAAAATGAAGGTACCTCACTAGGAAGGCTTGCATTTCTTCTCAATATATCAATGGGTAATGTGTCAAGAACTCGGACCGGAACAAGATCCCCCGTATGCCTGTATGAAACACTGAAGTCAGTAACTAGAAGTTTCTGAAATAAATACACGATTTTTACAATGCAATCAATCTACCAAATATAATCTACGGTTCCCATAAACTTGGAGTGGTATGATGTTGCCAAGGGCTCTCCGCTACTATCTCTTGTTCTATGGCTCCCCTAGAAAAAGTATAATCATTATTTATCAGACGAAAGAACAAATAAGAAAGTTCAGATTCAAAATATTAAGAATCATAAAAGAAAATTCATTGCTATACACTGTGAAGATATCCAAATTTATTAAAAGAAGAAAACCACCATCACCAACAAGTACCAGTAAATGTGTCAACCTGTTTGAACCATTATTTGCCTGTATCAATTGCAGGGATATTTAAATCATAAAACATCTTCCCTTAGACCCTCTGCCAGCTGAAGCATACAAAAAATTCCATCCATCACCACTGGCCAAAAGAGGGCCAAAAGCAAAGACCATCATCGCTTTCTTCAAGGCCCAGCCATTTATTTCCAATGTCCAAAACTATATCAGAGAGCACAAGAAGCTTGAAAAAAACTTACAGGAGTCCCAAGATAAGCACTGCAAAGGTTCAATTTGTGCTTGAGAAGAGTGACACCTTTATCGCCAGTTGCAATCGCTAACTCTTGATCACTCCATGAAGACATTAACTTCCTGGAGACAGGCGTCCAAACACAGTGCCTGATATACCAAATCCAGTTAAAGCAAATGAAACAAATTAAAGCTATGTCATTTTACTGCATCAAAAAAAGTTCACATTCCAAAATTAACCTCTACGGACTCACTTTCATTAGCATATAATAACAAACAAGTACCTATAAAGAAGGTAGTTTAAAGAAGAATAGGCAAGAAAAATAAGGAGTATTTACTGCCACGACCTTTTTTTTGTCACATACAATAGATAAATTGAGTTTTTAATAGAGAAGATTTTGAATTTGACCTCAGCAACAAACCTACTCAAAATTTGACTGTCCTGTATCATAAAAGGGTTAATATGCAATGTAGCCCCTGAATACCAATTTTCACATTTGGTACCTATAGAAAAAAATTCACAATTTGGTACCTGATATTCATTCTAACAAGCCATTACAAGCCATTTGCCTCAGACACTAAGACAGAGCCAAAAAACAACAAATAAAATCATGACACATGGCCTGAAAATGCCAAATCAGTTTTTATTTTTTTATTTTTTGAAATTAAATAATAAAAGAAAATAACAAAAATATGGAGGAGCACAAACAAAATTTTAACAAAAAAGATGAATTGTTTTAATTTTTATTTTTAAATTGGTTTTGATTTTATCGTTAAAAGTACTTGAAAATAAATCACATGACACATAGCACATTTTCATTGGCCAATATCCGCTAAATCATCATTTGACTAACACTGTTAATCCTATGGTGCACAGTGCTTGATGGAAGCAAAGTTGGACCAAATCATGAATATTTCTCTATAGGTACCAAATCGTGGAAAGTGGTATAGTTCAGGGGCCATATTGCAACTTGACCCTTTTATTAAACTATCTTATCAAATCCAAACAGAATTGCTTTCAAGGTACTCAATAGAGACAATTCCAGTTTCTCCGATATATCAATGGATATAAAATAACATCATTAACTACCCCAACTTAATTCATACTTATGCTGATAATTTCAAAACTTTGTGCAGGGAAAGTGAGCCACTTAAAATTCAACTCTCCTTCTCCTTTAAAAAATGCTTTAAACTTTAGAAAAAAATCCTAATAATTTTTAAAAAACCTGTCTATATCCTCGTTTTGAAATCTGAATTCTCTTCTCTGTGATGAATATTCAAGCTGCCCAGAAATCCTTCGGCGATCATAGAGTTGGATATTGAGCTGCAAAATAAAAATCTAAAAACAAGAATACTTAAAGGATATAGACTTAAACTCTACAAGAACCAAAACTCACCTCAGATGATGCCAGAAATTGATACATAGCACTCTGGAGACAAGATGAAAACAAGCTCAATATACAAATGGGGCAGCAGAAACTAGAAAACAAACAGTATATTGACTCTGTACATATTAATGTAGTAGTTAGGTTGCATGATCGCACCTGAGGAATGCTGTTAAAATCTCCTACGAGTATAACAGGGATGCTGCCCCATTCTTGTGATAGCTTGTAAGCCTTCTCAAGAAACAGCCGGACCTATACCATTCCATGTTATATTTCTACGTATAAAGAGGTTCAATAACAGAAGAAAATGGGATCGTAAACTAAAAAGATCCCACTACCCTCTAAAAAAAAATAATATTTAAAAAAAAAAAGGGAAAAAAAAAAAAGCACAGGCAAGAAAAAGCAACTTCAGAGGATTTGGCGTCAATTTTATGGTGTAGAAAAATAGCAAACATCATGCTGAGCACTCAGTACCTGTCCTAGCTTTATGTCTCCACGGTTTGGGTTGAACAGCACATGTATATTTCCAACCAATAAACTTCGACTTCGCAATGGTCTTATCCTATATATTCAGTTTTACAGGAAAAGTGTTTTAAAAACAAAACAAATTCACCCAACCAATCATCAATGAAAATTTTCCTTTTAGCCATAAAACATACATGCAACTTTCTAAATGGTTTCCCAACCATCCAAGTAACAACACATTATATCCAAATATTTGTCTTAAATTCAACCTAAATGCCATCAAACATCACTTAAGAGGCATGGATTTGGGGGAAAGGTTTTGGACTTTGATGATTCTTGAATTGCAGCAAGTTCATAAGATTATAATTTTAAAGATGTTTGACTCATATGCTTGTCCCAGAAAACTTGTATTCTTTTAAATCTTCCAATGAATGCTCAAAATGTTACCATGAAAGTCTCAAATGATTTTAAGGACTTCTTTAATTAAACCTTTCCTTACAATAAATCAGGATATTCACAATACCTTTGTCCAACTACAAGCTCTCTTTAATAGGTTGAAATAATGGAAGCAGCTTATTAATCAAAACTATCCTTCTAAGACTGAAAAGCCCCTTTACACTAATCATTGGAGGATTAATTTCCCCCCTGCTGCCATAAAACTTCTCTGAGTTCTCTCTAAAGAAGTTAGAGACACTGCTCCTCTCCTACACGGTTTCACAGATTCTGTCCTCCTTTCATGCTTGCACGTTTCACAGTAATTTATTTCTTTTAAAAATCATTTGTTTCCCAGGATAACTTAATTATTTCAGTTTCCACATTCTCCCTCACGTTAGCTTACCAGGATTGTCCATTCCTTCTATCTCCTCTACGACTCCAACTTGTTACTTGTCTGTAACTAACTGAGCATTATCAATTATAAAAGGAAATTTATTGTACATACATTGACTATAAAACCACTTTTATTTCTATCTTAATATTATATATATATATATATATATGAAAAAAGAGGCTCATTGTAGTTGGTAGGTGATGCATATCTTAGAAATAAGGTTTGACGCATGAATCTATATCATGTAAATGCCCTTAGGCTTTCAAACATAAGGTTCTAGGGTACAGTCTTTGAATCATAATTTGCCAATTTATTTAAACCAAATACATTAGAGTGATAACAACTTCTTTTTGAGGATTATTTTGATAACAGCATAAGAAGATAATCCAAAAGCAGACCTATTGTTACTGAACACAAGTGATTTCTACTGAAATCTATTCAAAGAGGTTAAACTTACTTTGATGGTTTTGCACACGAATTAGACTCTGATTGATGTTGATTCATCTGTATGATGAAAATTATTAAACATCAAGGCAAGGAACCACAATAATATTTATGTAATAATTAGAAGGCAGAGAGAAGAGAGAGGGAGCAATGTCACTCTTGAAAATTCAAAGGAATGTATCTCAACCAATCAAGAATGAAGCACATGCCCAACAATAGATAGATAATTAAGCAGACAAGAAAACTAGTTTCATAGAATGAGACTCTGAAACCCTTCAAAATTAAAAAAAAAAAAAAATGAATGCAAACAAAAAGTGACTGAGAAAATACACTATTATTGGCTAAGAAAATTGTTTCACTAGGATTGCTGCTATTAACGCTCTTGCAAGAAGGCTATACTTGTAACATTTTCTTTACATGAAAGCGTTACGTAGAAAACAATAGAAACATCTTTCCTTCCTCTTCAGCATTTTAATTACTTAAAAAAAGGTATAATGGCCCTCAAACCATGGTGAAATTCTCACTTAAGTCCTTACTTCTTACTCTTTTATTTGTATCAATTGAGCACTCAGCCGATTATTTTAGTATCAAATGAACTCAATTTGGATGGAAAATGCTGACATAGATAACAGTATCTCATATACGTTTGAATAAGATGCCATTGGCCAGTCAGCATTTCCATCTAAATTCGATTCATTTGACACCAAACATTATGTTGAGAGCTCAATTGGCACAAATAAAAAAATTCTTATGTTAGAATTTTATCATAGTTTGGGGCTTCTTTATCACTAAGCAGAAAATAAATATATGTTTAAGTAGAAATTAGAAGAAGACCTAATATCTTTAGCAGGAAAATAATTAAGCAAAAGATGTTAGGGATTATTTGAACTGTTGGTAGAATCAGAAAACCAACTAACTGCAACTCATAAACTTCCCAAAAATCCATCAGAAATGACTAGAATGAGGAAACGCCTCGAAGGAAATAGAAAATTATATAATTTAATAAAAGCTCAAGAAAATCAACCAGTTTAAAAATAGGATTAAACCTAGTAAGATTTAAGTAATTGGATAAACTGCACAATACTAAATCCTATAACAAGAGGGTGAGATGAGCTATACAGCAATAAATCTGTCCTCCATACCTTCAAAACACAAAATTGAGCAACATTATCACGGAGGTCAAAATCCAGGAACTCTATATTTTCTTCGTGCAAAAGGGTAAATCTGCATTCAGAATATGACATTCTAAAAGTTGGACATAGAAAAGATAAAAACGAAAAGAAATTAGGAAAATAAAATGATTCTAATAAGAGATGAGCTCAAAAGCAGTGAAACAAATTTTGAAGGGGACAAGTTTGTGGCAAATGCAGGACAGAAGCATAGATAATCGCTTGCTACATCTCTCACAGTTGAAAGTAGATTGTCATGTCAAATAAAATGATGACAATAATATAGCTCATATTTATCTACAATTCATATAGAGAAGAAGCAACTAGAAATCATTTTACTACCATAGGAAATAAATGCTGCACACATATGACAAAAAATAGCAATTATAACTAATCAAACTTATAGCAATATAAAAGACATTTTAAATTATCAGGGGAGCTTTATTGCATTACTTTTTGTCGTTCCAGAATAGAGCACAACCATCACATGCATCACCTGTGCGAACCTGGAGTCATTCGTAATTATAATTCCGTGTTAATAAAAAACTTTGACAGCATAGCTGCTGGACTGGGGGAAAGCACAGGGAAAAATTTAGTATACCTTGTAAATACCTTTAAAGCCATCTTTATGAAGAAGATCATCTAAATCCTCAAAGCGGTCAACCTCCTACAGCAGTAAGAGTGGACTGTAAGAATATAACTAAAAAATAATTTGTCACAATTTGCTGATTTTGACGAGGTGAATTTATATGCTTTAAAACTAATATTACAAAAGGGGGGTTGTACGGTACTATAATCCAGTCCTTCAGGCTTAAATATCAAGAAAATTTTCGTTCATATGAAAGACTCATAAAATCACCTGAAAACACAGGATGTCTGCATTGTAATGATTGACTTCCTTACATATTAGGTCTTTACGTCTATCCCACTCCAAGAACTTTCGTGGGACATTAAGATACAAATCAGGATGCTTTGCCACATTTTCCACACCAAGTACATTATATGAAACAATGACAACTTTATCTGCAGACCAAAAGTTAAAACATTTAGGCAGAGATAAGATGAATTAAAAAATAGATGATACCTTCATTTTCCCAACAAATCCAGATTTACCCTCATTCTAATGTTTAAGGTTCAAAAATACTCTTAACTTCCAGGCAGCCAAGTAAAATATGGAGCAGTAGTAATCAATGGTATTGAAAGCTAGACACTAAGCGTACTATCACTGATAGTCATTCCCAACATCATCACTGATGGCTATGTTCTACAGCTTTCAAATTTCATTCAGAAGATAAGCATTAGTCTTACTACTCGTAAAAAGTAAAAGGAAATACATTTAGACACAAAAGTAAACAACATTTTTAAAGATGCAAAAATGAAAAAGGTGATTTTTTTGATAAAAAATATATAAATTTTACTTTCGTATACAGTAATCATGTTGTAATCGGCATTAAAAGTTAATCATTTGTTATTTTTTAATCAATTAGGAATTTGCTTTTATCATTCTTTTCATAGGATTACTATCTTTATCTTATACACTCACAGTGGAGTTAGCAAGTTCAAATAACGTTCATAACTACTAGAATGAACAAATGTTAATTATTTAAACCCGGCTATGTTCTACCGTGCGGTATAAGATGGTAATCCTTTATTTCAGAGCAATAACAAGGAAGCAAGAAGTAAGTAACAAAAGCAACAACGAAAAGTTTCTAAACATAAACCAAAACCAATATGAACCAACATATAAAATTCTCACTGAAACGACTCAGGAAAGTGAAATTTCAACAGATATTAACAACAGAAAAACCAGAAATTCCTTTGCAAAACAGGAAAAGAATAGTGATTTTTGGCTAATGTTCAATTCTTTAACTAACCAAAATTCGTTAATCACAAAAATTTTCATTTATAACAAACGTAGTCGAAAATTTGATACCTTTATAATCAGAACAATCATGGGAAGAGAAGACCCACTTGCGAGAAGCTCCTGAGCTGCTGAAATTGCTTCTCTTTTGCCTCCTTTTGTGCACCCGAGACGACGAAGACGAAGATAAGCAGGGACGAATAGCTTGGAAACGGTTCGAATCAGGCAGATTTCGTATCGGTTCGGGGTTTAGAGTTAGGGTTTTGGTTTTAATTTCAGTTTCAGCTTCGGATGACACCCATTTTTGCCGCTTGGTTAGTCTGTCATAGTGAACTTCTTTAAAGTAAGAATGGCTCCGCTTAACGGACGCGCGTGACTTCTCCTCCGGAAGTAGTCGGCAGTCCTTTTTTCTCATGCTGCCGGCGTATTGTTCGACGATCTACCCGGCGTGATATTTTCCATTTTAAACTGACCTTTTCATATAAATTTGAATTAAGTTTAAAATAAAAATAAATTTTTTTTTATTTTTTAATTAATTATGTTGGACTGGACCAGATAGTTTGGGCTTAAAAACCTTAACCCAAATCTGACATAAAAGTTTACCGGGCTTGTGGCCTGCCCTAAAAAGTAGAAAATCTCTACACTTTGATCTTAGACAATGCTAAAATTAATAAAAACAAGATTTTGTTTTATATTCTCTGTTACTTTCTTTTTTTCCTCCCTTTTTCTTCTTTTTTTTTTTACTTTTAACTTTTTTTTTAAGTTCATGTGTCGACATATTAGAAATGAACATTTGATCGATTTAGTTTTAAACTTTTAAAAACTGAATATATCAACTAAACTTGAAAAATCAATTGAAGTGATCGAACTCATTAAAAGAAATCAAAATAACCAAACCAAAATCGGTTCAACTCTGTTGGTAGTTTCAATTTGGGTTTTAGTTTTGGCTTATGAAATTGGGCTTATAAAATAGGTTGCATGATTATAAGTAGAGGTGTTCATGTGTCAAACTGAGTCATAATTTAAAATATTTTAAAATTCTTTACCTAAATTTGGATCAATCTAGCTCGTAAGCCAAAATTATTGTTCAAAAATATTAAAATATTAAACAATAATTTTTATATTGATATTTATATATTTTATTAATTAAATAGTGATTCAGGTTATGCCAATCCTAATCAAAAATTTTATACTCAGGTTTAACCCACCTTAAGCCAAGCTGGATATTATTAATATAAACAAAAAGTAATTTATTTATTTTTTGATTAGGTGTCAATTTGTTCAGTTTGAAAAATAAAAATATTACAAACCAGCCAAATAAACTCATTTAAACTAATTTGCCTACTTGAATTTACCGAAACTAACTAAACCAAACAAAATGAACAGATTATAATCGATTTTAATCGGTTTAATCAGTTCACCTTACTAGTAATTACCCCTAAAGATGGCAATATCGGGGTCGGGCGGATATTGCCTTACTCACCTTTACCCACTTTTGCATGGATGTTAAAAAGTCCACCTCGATGGATGTCAATTACATCCATAACTACTCCATGATGCTCCAATTCACTATTTTGCTAATTATTTTAATTTAATATTAGAAAAAATATTGTAATTTATTCAAGAACATAACTTTAGTATCCATAATTCTTTAGTATATATAATATGCATATATGTCTATATATATATATATATATGATTTTAGTATATATTAATATATAAAACGAATATGTAAAATATTTTAAGGATAAAATAATACTTTTAAAAAGGCAAGACAAAGTAGAGCAAACATTTACCAAAACTGATCCTTCTACCATGTCCCCATAGAAAAAAAAAAAAAAAAAAAAAACCTTCCCATTCAACATAGACCAACGTGGAATCCGTAGAGTGGATTAGGTTTTCCTTACTTACCCTTAGGCACATATCCAACAGACATGGGTATTAAAGTGTAATCCATCAAAAATTTTAAAAATATTTTTTTAAAAAAATGAATATACTTAAATCACGTATAAATATTTTTATAGGATACCTCAAATTCGAGTAATATTATTTTTTATTTTTCAAAAAAATGTCATTCGATAATAATTAAAAATCTCAATTGATGAGATGTCAATTATTATTATCAAATAGTGTTTGAATGTTTGCATTACTTTATTATTGTCAATAATACATTGAATGCAATTATGTCACAAAAAAAAAAATCACATGAACCTATGGAATGTTTGGTTCACATGCATAACCATTACATTACAGAATCATTCGGCACGCAATAGTGATATAACCATTTGATTCGAGAAATGGCTGATCCTAACCTTATTCTTTACTTTCATAATAGCTATTTCGCATCTCTACCACTGAATGGCTATTTTGGCCTTGGACATAATATAAAATTGCTCTAAGAGATTCCAATCCTTTTTGTCAAAGATTTGAATCCATAGTCTACTGAACCAAACTACTACTATAGCTATTCTATTCTATTTCAACTCTATTCCATTCCCACAGAATAACTATTTCATTATAGTTCTATTTTATTCTATTCCAGTAAGCCAAACACACTGATAGAGTTACAAGTGAATTACTATTACAAACTATCAAAATATCCCAATCAGAAGATAACTTTTAAGGTAAATGATAGATATAAAATAAAACCAATAGAATATAAATAAACGAATCTAATTCATTTTATGTACATTATATGTAAAAAATTAATATGTATATTAAAATTTAATTAATTTAGATTATTTTAATATCCATCATCTATATTCATGTTAAAAAAATAAAAACATAAATCTAACTACTATTAATAATTTTAAAGTTATTGGCTAACCCAGTTTAATATTATTGTTAACATAATTTTTAAGGTTAAAAGCTACTTTGCATGACAAACGTAATGCTAAACGAGTAAAAAATTTTCACTTTTGCATTTAAAACTATGACTTGGCAACACAAACTAAAAAGTTAAGAAATTGAGCTTTTATTGTTTAGAAACTGGTTTTTAGAGGAAATGGCTTTATTATCCTCACATCTCTCAACTTTTATTATTTTAAACATATTTTTTTTGGCATTTCAACTCTTCACAGCACTATTTTACAGAAAGACTAAATACTTAAAAATTCTTAAACTATAATTTTTTCACAACACTTTTTAAACATACTTCTTTCGAACAAACATTTTTAACCTAAACCTTTTTTAACGATAATGCTAAATTAAACTTAAATTAACCCTAATCCATCCAAACTTTAACCATCATTTCAATATTAATATTATTTAATATTCTTCGGTTCTTCTTATAGCGTCCGCTTAATACTCCTCAGTCCTACCTTAAGATTCCAAGTGAACAGCTGTGATGACTCTTGATGTCTTAAATGCTAACTCCATTGATCCCAAAATTGAGGCCAAATCCCATTTTCAATGTCCCCGTTTCATGCTCATGTGTTGGTGGTAAATATCTTAAATGCTAATTCCATTGATCGTAAAATTGAGGCCAAATCCCATTTTCAATGTCCCTATTTCATGCTCATGTGCAGATGTTATCCCAAGGTACATATCTACAACTTCACAGCAAAGCTGATTTAATATCAGTAGTCCTTCATGTAATTGAGATTAATCTTGTCAAGTTTGAGTCTTTGAACAAGATTTTTTAAGCTTAAGTTAGTTTGATCAATGAAAGTATTTTATTATTAAGTAATTATTTTTATTTAATTTTATATTTATAAAATATTAAAATTGGTCAAGTTAAGTCTTAAACAAACTTTTAGAGATATTAACTTAGCCTTATTTGATTCAATCATGGACACTTCTAATTAAGGTAATAGATATCATCAAATTTTAATGGCAGTCGATGAAATCAATCAATTTAAAACTTTTTTTTATTAAAAGACCCGCTGAGCAAATATTTATCTTTAAAAGTTGCAAATAAAAATGATATATTGCGCAAAATAGTATAGCATGTATAATACGTACCGTTCAGTTTACTCCCTATATGTATATATGTATATGTATACACACACGCACGTGTGTCAGTGTTAAGAATGACCTTTTATTTTATGTTGGTGATGTTAGTACTGTTGATATGATTCAATCGCACTGCAGTAGATCAGGTCTGTCTTCGGAAAAAATATATATATTGATTAAAAAGAGATAATCAAGTAGCTACTTGATTTTTGGAGTAAATTAAGATCAGTGGGGCTTTAACTAGTAATTATAAGGCATTCATGATTTGGTTACTTTATAGTTTCTCCATTAAAAGTGCATGCATGATATATACTGTTGCACAACATACAGTTTAATTTAATTTCCAGGTGAATCATGCTTGCATTGCATGGCTGCCTGGAACGGAGCGGAGAGGATGAAAACAATGTGTGATGGTCCAAGTCCAAGGCGCCGGTAAGAGTATACATATATGTATGTATATGGGTTGTTATTATATATATATGCTGATAAATACCAATGACTTCATTCACTGCCCATACCTATCCCTATAAAATGATAGATACATAGTAATTAGATCTCCATGCCCGTGCTCTCATTTTAGGTCCTGCAATTACTTTCATCTCAAAAATATCCACAGTCCCCATCAGAAGCCGTCAAAAGAAGAAAATGAAACAAAACATGAATCAATAT
>JBBYHL010000005.1:19195945-19209042 GCA_038381835.1 Adansonia madagascariensis
AATAAGAGCTAATAATCTGCTTTTATTGTGGAGCTGGAACTAGCTTTATACTTAAACAGGCAACGAAGCAGATATTTTAACTTTGACATAAAAAAACAATGCTGTGAATGCAGCAGCAGAGTAAGAAAACAAGCTGATTTAGAATGTAATCATGCTGAACAAGATTTTAAGAGCCATTCTTACGAGAAAAAGTTCGGTTTCGACAGTGATTCGCAGCTTTGCATCCTGCTGGGGTACTTAGGATTGTTGGTCATGCAATGGCTTAGTTTAAGAAACAAATTTTGGGCAAAAGAATACGAAGATGCTAACTACAAGATACTGAAGCCTTGAAGTTGTAAAAGAACATACCTTCAGCTACTCAGCCATAAGCTTGTTTTTTGTATTCTGAATACGTCGTTTTGCAGCAATCTTTGCAACAAGGCTTTTCTCCTGGAGTTAAATTATAGCAGCTGCCAATCGCTGGTGGTTACTATTCCTCCCTAGAAGAATATTTAAGTAGCGAAACTCTATATAATGTCACCAACAGACAAGATAAAGTAAGAGAAAGACGGAGAAAAGGTGAACATACCCAGGGCAAAATGACAAGGAAGTGATTTAGCAATTTTCTGTAAAATTTGTTATCTCTGCATTGGTAAGCCGTGGTCTCATTCTAGCAGGAAGAAGCCCGAAAGGTGTTTAATAACCAGGTATCTTTTGAGGAAGTAAATCAGCATTAACTAGAAGTACTCCTGTACCCCACCACTCAACAAACCGAGGCCCTAGACCATCTAGTAAGCTGTTATACTCAGCTTCCTCTTCAGTCATGCTTTCACAAGTTCAGGCTTACAGCACAACTTGATCACACTTTTCTGGGCTGAAGTTGAGCCAGTTTCACTTCCCTCTTTGCTAGCAGAAGAAACATCTGGTATAAAAGGAGCTTCTCCTTCTCGCTCAATAGATTTGGGATCTAGAAGGACCTACATAGTTGCTTCCACGATAGACCATCATTACACTTCCAGATCTCCATATAACTAATTCTCCGGTACGACACTGACCATCAATTCAAGCTCTGAATATTATGTTGTAATAGGTCTCAGAACCATAACATCAGATTAAAGCACAACTATAGAACTTGACTGCAGATATCCTAGTTACTTCAAAACCTACGCATACACAAAAAAAGAAAAAAAAAATGATCCGCCACTTGGCATCAAAGACTAAATGGCATTTTACTTTTGTGACAAGCTCCTTATTTATGTCCAATTAGCAATTCACATGTCCATGAAATATCTGATTTATTGATTCAAAATGAAAACTAATTTAAGACTAATACATTAGATTTCTTTCATAATATCTCAGCCCTTATCAGCATTCACAATGTAAAACCAAAAGGCTTAATGTATCAACCAATCCACTCTACACAAATCAAAATCTTATTATACTATATCGCCTCCATGATAATATCATTCAATTTTCTTTTAGAAACCAAAAGATATAAACTTGATACCAGGGCTAAAACAATCCTTAAATCATAGACATGCATGCATGAATAACAAAATTCGAAGCAATAGCATAATTTCGAAAGTCTGGTGAAAACAAAAACACAAAAAACGATCTAACATTTCCAAACTCCAACAGCTAAAGCAACAACCTCAACAATCTCGTGAGCAGTCCTCATATCCACAGCGAGAAACTCATGAAACTTGAGCCTAACCAACTCCTCCTTCCTCCATTTATCATGAATCTTCTTAAAAACCGCCTGTGTAATCCCCGCCTTGAGCACATTGGTTCTTTCCCTTAAATGCATCCCCACCCTCCTCAACCTCCTGAGATCCTTATCCTCGATCGTCGGCTCCACTAATGTCGGTGCCTTGACTCTCCTCTTCTTCTATCCTAAACCTCCCTCCTCTCGATCCCATGACAGCACAGTTTCCTCCTTTTCTCTCTCTATCAGCATCGTATCAGGCCGAACCCCCTCTCTTTTCAGTAAATCACCTAATCTGTCTTCTCCGTTCACCGGCGTTAAATTATAATCGTCAGTTTCATCCTTGTCGTCTTCGTCATCTGCTCGTAATCCTAAGTTTCGCAATCTGAGAACGATTCTTTCCCTAGCGCTTTAGCCTTTATCTTTATCAAAATACCAAGTTCCAACATCTGTCTTATCATTACTATCCAATTGGATGAGCTTTTCAGAAGGAGAGGGTAAAGTTTATCAAAATACCAAGTTGACCTTGAAAAAAAAATGAAAAACTTAAAACCGGGCTAAATTTGTCAAGTTAGGCTGCTGCCGGTTAATTTGTAGATTTATTTACAATACATGGAAAAAATTTTAAAAAAATTAGAAAAGAAACACATGATATATATATTTTTTTCACTTCCACATTATAGAAATGTATGAAATAATTACGTACATATCATTCCTAGAAACAAAAACAACACAACCAACAAAACCCAATTATTTAGGCAGACAGACATACAGTGAAATAACAAAAACAAAAAATAGAAAAACTATATAAGGGGAGCCATTATGTAATGCCTGCATGACCTCGGAACAGTGTTTCCCAACTGATTTCAGCTGAACATCATTCATTCTAAAATACAAATACAAGACAGCCAAATCTATGAAGCAGTGATGCCTATTTCTTCCCGTGCTGCCAAAAATAGATTATGATGCAGTGCTGCCAAAAATAGATTATGATGCAGCCGTACACAATTACACAGCAGGGATCTGGAATGTGTACTACGACGATTATTAGGTTGAGTGTGATGTGCATGATCTTAGGATTTCTGTGTATGCATAGACTATATATATTGGTGAAAGTAGAACACTCTTAACGTGTACAATCACAAGGTATTTGCTTCAACTTCCAGATGATCTTCTGCTTAGAGAAGGTGATGAGTTCAAAATCTCTTGACCAAGCTCCTTTATCTTGTTCAGAAGCAGTGTCTGCTCGGTCTCAAGCTGTACCATGTATTCTTCTTGCATATCTTGAAAAGTTTCAAGTTCACTCAACGGAGTCGAAATTACTTCAAGGTTGCTATCCTCAATCAAAGATTCAAGCTTGATCATCATTTGTTTAATCTGTTCAAACTCATTTCAAACAAATATGTCAGAGTTCGACATTATCGATCTGTTCACAAGCATAGTTCATTAGTTATCAATGATAACCAACTCAAGAAAAGATGCCTTAATGAGGAAGAACTTTGATCCCTGGCTTTCATTCCTATATCCTATATTAACAAGTTATGTAGAAAAAAAATTGGTTTGTATTGGTAATATTTCCAAGTCCAAACAGTTTAGCAAAACCCATTAAAAACCGGCCTTTACATACATAATTTGTTGACAGCAATATATACTAACTTGATGTTGAACTTGCAAGATCATAATTCATCTTACAAAGAAATGTGCAATGTTGAATACTTCTACCATACTTTATTAGTCATGAAAATTTTTAGAAGGAAATTCACCACGTGCACAGAATAATATACAATAATATACGGGGCATGTAAATCAATATCAACATGTTTTCACCTGGCTTGATATTTGATGTGCTTTCGTTAAGGATGGTTCAGGGTCCGCACTCGGTCTTTTCTCTAGTTCTGGAACTTTTCTCGTAACCTGAACGTGAATCTCTCCCTTTCTGACCCCTTGAAGCGGTATCCACTTGTCAGACATCTCATTTGGAGGCAGTCTCTGGTATTCTACAGTGCAACCACCTATGCTTGACGTTGGTAGCAAGGCATTGTGGTCTTTCACATGCAACTCTAAAGGACTACCATCATCAGGGAATTCCAACGTTTGATGCCACTGAGGATTCAATGTTTTGTACATAACCTGAAGGGCAACACATGGAACCGTTAAAAAGTATTGAAGCATACAAGATAAAACAGAAAATTTTGAATGGCAACAGACGAGTTCTATAATCTAAGTAATTCATTTGCAGAATATGGATAAGATACAAATATACAATAATGCATATGCCAGTTGTTTCATAGGAAGTTCTAGAAGGGAAAAGATACAGTCTGTTTTGATGAAGGATGAACTTGAAGTTGAGAGAGAGATAATGTAACTATTATTAACCGCCAGAAGGAAACAAATTCAAGAGAAACAAAGGAAAAACTAAAATCAAAAATAAAATAAACATGCATCATTCTAGTATTCTTTTATCAGAGCCAAAAGTGCAATGTAACTATTTCATAATCATGTTGTCTGAAAACCTTTGTTCGTCTCTTCAAGTTTCCATATTGCACCCTCACATATGGATCACTTGTCCCCCTTAGATCAGCAGCTATTAGGTCTCGTGCTTCAATAAGCACAAGTTCAATCCAACCATTGCCACGATATGCAGGACCCTAGTGGAAAAAAGAAACACATATCAGCATAGGCACATTTGAGATAGAAGATCAACAGCTAGTAAGCATATATGTTGCAAGCTTTGCTTTTTTAAAACCGAAATACTTCTATATTACCCAGTTCACTTGTGCACATAACCCAATTTACTGAAAACATGTATGCATATGTTCATAGTTTTCTTTCAATTAATCAGACGATTAAGCCTAAATCTCAAAACATCATTTACATATATTCTTCTAATTCTTTTTCCCCGTAAATTTCTTATGGCTAGTGCTATCCATACCACCCTGTTTCTTTACTCTTTTCTATAAGTTTGTATATTTTTTATGCACTCACAAAATGGGCCATGTGCAGTAGAAAAGCTACTATTTTTTCCTTTCTTGGAAAGATTACAGCAATGGTCTAGCACTTCATGCTAACAAAAAGTTACCCTTGATCCTTCATAGTCTTCAATCCTAACTGCTTCTATCTGGATCCTTAGTTCTCCTGAATTGACTTTCTCAAGTGGGATCCAAACATCCCTCGCAGACCCTTCTACCAGTCCCTCAAGACTTACACGTGCACTACCGATGCTGTCATCTCCAAAGACCTCTTCAGTATAGCATTTTATCTTCAGATATTCACCATCTCCTATTTCATCAAACTCAAACTTCTGATTCCAAATTGGATTAAAAGAATGTGCTGTCTTTGTTTTCTGGGAAATCTGAAAATAAGTCGTAGCAAAGATCATTGATAAGCATAATTAATTCTAGTATGAAAAGGTGTAATATTACACTTGCAACCTCAACGGCAACATTAAGAGCTACCTTTCCGTATTGCAATTTAACATATGGGCTACACTTTCCACATTTGTCTTTCGTGATAAGATCCTTCCCTTCCACGACAGTTACACTAATTTTCCTTCCGGTTCTTGAAAGTAAATTTGATGACCCATTCAGTGATGGTTGTGAGCTAATACGGAAGTTGTTGAAGCTAAAAGAGCCATCAGAAAATTGCCATTCTTTTACCACAAGCCTCACTGCCAACTGCTAAATGTATATGGATAAGAGAACAACTTTAGTCAACACATATGAAATTCAATATTTTAATTTTCTACTAAGAAATTCACATACGCATGCATCACACTTGAACTATTTATGGTATTCATTCAGCATTAAAACCAAGAACACGCCCATAGTTGGCAAGAACCATCATTAGTGTGGAAAAGAAAACTAAATACCTATAGAAACATAACTAAATTGTTCAACTCTTACATGACAAATAAAAACAAAAGATTTACTAAAGATTCGGCAGGTAGAAATCAAATCAATAAATTAAGTCATCCTTGTTAGACTAATCAGTAACAAAATCTTAGTTGGTTAGACAGAAATATAGAGATTTATGGCTGATTTATTCACAAAGATGTCAGTTGTAGCAGGATTTGAGTCCTCTCCCAACAAGGTTTTCAAAGTAACAGCTATGATGTCCTGGACCCAATGCATCCAAAATATCCCAATCACATAATTAACTGATTATATAAGCAAACATCTATGTATAAAACATATTTCTTCTTATGAATTCCATCCTTTTACCTTTCAATTACAACAATCAGCCAATATGTTTATCGAAGAAAAGAAGCAGAAAAGCGCATCACATCATACCTCCCCTGCATTGTCCCCTTCAAAAGGAAGAACCATTTCAACCTCTTTGCCACAAAATTCAGAATGCCTGGCTATTACACCCGAGTCTGGCCCTACTGCCCAAAAGATTGTGGAATCATCTGTAACATATTTCATCTGCTCAACGGACGGACAGGGAAATGGGAATCAACTCACCAGTGCCATAAAAGATAATGATAACAATACATCGAAAATTAGAAGGTTCTCAGATGAACACATATTACGGTCAATACTCAATAGCATGTTACTCAAGCATATTCATCAGTTAGTTATTTTTCAAAAGTTGGAAGCCTGGAAACAGGAAAACCAGACACAGAGAACAAAATATTACAGGTTACTTATCCAATCTAGACCTTTTCATTAAAATGGATTTATGCAACTAAGCTACTTATGTAAAAGATGTTAACATATTAATGCAAAGCTCGTATCTGACATCTTTATGATTAAGTAAATTTTATTTCCCTGAGCTGTCCGAGGGTCCAGTATATGTTGCATGCATTTCACTTGCACCGTACAGAAACCACCTAAAGTTACACATCAATCTTTGGCTTCGGAAATTTTGATAAAATAAGCATCAACTTTACATTACCTTAATCTCACAACTTGCTAGATAGTCATACTTCATACTGCCAGGAGTACACTGATAAAGATGGAATCGAACAGTTCCTGTATTGTCATGTAATACCATGTTAAATGTTGAATCCCATTGAGGACTGGAGCCTGGCCTAACATTTGTTCTTCTGGTTAACTCTCCTAACTCAACTTCAACAAATGTCTGCAGATCTTTATCATCAAAGTGCTCTTGTAAACCATCTACAGAAACAATTGTTTGCCTTCTTGATGGGCTTCCTTTCAAGCTACTCCTAGAAAGTTTACTTGCAGAAATGACAGTCACATAGATAATACCACCAACAGCCTTCTTCCTTAAATCTCTAGCTGGTAAAGAGAAACACTGACGGCGAGGTTCAACCATTGTCTTAGCTAAGGTATCAGTCAAAAGTTTGACCTTCATTAAGAGAAACAGAAATAAAAATTAGCCCACTACTGGAAAGTAAGAGCTAGATGACCTAGTGCACTTGCAACAATACATTCAAACTTTCAAAGCATTTAGGACTTGTAGTGGGCACTAAGTTTGAGAAAAATGTTAGGACCACCGTTCTAAATGGAAGCTTTATTTGTACAGAGCAGACGTGAAAATATGCAATATAGAACCAAGCACTTTGGAGTTCTCTTCTGTATCATCACTGCTGGTTATTCTAAAACATATCAGACAAACTAATCTTTCCTCTTTTAGGTTTATTGCACCTAGTTGGGAAGCATCAATATTGATTTTTAATTATAGAAACAGCAGCTTTTTAAGCTAATCCTCTCTAGCGAAAAACGAAAGCAACGCCAGAGAAAAGTATCGAAGAAACATACCAACCAAGAAGAAACACCCGGCAGCTCTGTTGCAGGTAGTGATTGGCTTCCCCCACTGCCAAAGGCAACTGTTATTCTAACTTCAGGAGTAGATATGAACGAGTACAAAATTGCTTTCCCATCCAGAATTGGCATCAAAAGAAGCTGCAGATGTAAATAAGTTATGATACCAATATATCATAATTAAGATGCAGAGAGTCAATACCATTTAAAATTCACGAACATTAGATCTGCTCAACTTTAAAACAAGGGCAGCAACTTGGACGATAGCCTTTTTAAGCATGAAACAACAGTAAGAGCATATTATTTTAGCATATACAATGATTTTTTTAATTGCACTCATATTAAAGTGTGGGTGATTTCCTTCATCTTTTATCATCAAAAGTTAGTTGCCATTTTTAAGATCCATATTTCAAAACTCTATAGACATAAAAATGATTTTATTACAAACACATATAGCCTTAGGAGAATTGCCTATACATAATAGCAGAAGTTCACCTCCATTCTGTTATGTAGAAAATGAATAAAGAGATATTAAACAGTAAGTCCAATCATTTGTCATGGACAAGATTGTCAAACAAACCTGAAGGAAGAAAAACACTGAAAACGAACATAGATAATTAACAAAGCAGAAGCATTTGTAAAAGAACTCGTCAATTCTCCATATGCAAAGGCTTCTAAAAGTAAAACCACAAACCAATACATCAAATAGATCAGGTTTTTAGATAGGGTTTCATTGTCCTAAAAAGGGCAAAAAATGGGTGGAAGCTTTTCAACATACATCACCCTTGATGTGAAGGCTATTTATAACAATCTTTGCAGTTCCAAAGAATGGCTTGGCCACCTTGGCAAGCAACATAATGCTGATCTCAGTTGTGTCCCAGTCAAAACCCAAGCGCATAACTCGCTGTCAAAATGAACAATAGATGCTTTGTGAAGATCTCAGATATATGTCACCGCTCAGATGAAAGAAAATAAACCATTAGACAAATACCAGACTATTACAAGAAAGCAAAAATTAAGGTTTAACTTCCTTGTATGGGGCCATATCATGTAGTCACCAACGTGACTAACAATCAACCCCTTTATTTATTCATAGTAGCGAACAAGAAAGGAAAATAAACTTGGATAATAAGTTGTAATGGAAAAACCAGAAACCAAACCTGATCACCTGAAGTTGACCAGCAAGTCCCTTGAAGACCCAAGCTAGGAGGAGATGAACCTAGTGAAAACTCCAACAACTCTATTTTTTCCTACATGAATAATAGTCTCCTTGGTGAACATGTATCTAAAATTAACATCAATCAACTTTTTCTTGATAAATGAATGCAAATTATATCACTTACAATAAGTCTTGATTTGTGATGTTTCAAGCGTTTCTGCAAGCAAGAAAATTCACGTAGTCATGTAATTAATAACAAGAAGTCAAAGAATGTTTGTGCATATTTTTCTTTGGTAGAAGAAATAATTAAAACCAATGCTATCTCAAAGGAGCACAACTGACTATTTCTTCAAATATAATTCGCATTACATGGTTATCGAATTTAAGTGTGAGCTATGTTTTGACCTTATACTCAACTTGGACCTCTTTATGTATTACCAAGTGCTTTTGGTTGAATTCTAAATATATACCACCAGATATAGAAGACACTTACGTCTGATCTAGATTAAAAACATCATGGTAGCTTTCCAATAATTCCACAGGGATTAGGGAACCTTACTTTATTAAAACAACGTTCGTTTCTACTATAGTAAATTGGTCAAATAAATTTCACCCACATTTCTTTGTTTATATCAACGTGATTAATTTCAAAAATAAAAAGTAACAAGAATAAACCGACTTCATTTCAGCAACAAGGTTGTAACAAAATCAACGGTAGCAAGAATTCGTCATTGTCCCACAAGAAGGTTAATATTTCTTTAAAGGCCAAAGAACCACTTCAGATCGCAATAAGACAGAAATATGGACTACTATGATGCTGGTTCCGGCCTAGACACTTGAATCAACCTCTGATTAAAGTGGGATGGGGTGGGATGGAAATTCATGTCATGCCCATTGCCTTGCTTCCTTTTCAACCGGAGAGCAGAGGGTAGAAAGAACACTAGACTAGATGAACATTCAGTTTGTCTATCAATAGAACCATAGACAGCTAGATTTGCATGCAAACAAGATATACATGCTTAAAACTGGAATTGTAATAAGAATATTCATGAAGTTTTCAATAAGATCCCACAATTCTCACCTCAACAATGGATTGGAACCTTAATGAAAGCTTTGGATTCATGAAGTTGGACCAAATCTCCATTAATAGCTTGTTCAGCCACTCACAGTGCTCCAATGGTGTTATTGGCTGTTTACGAGTGTCAAATGATTGAACAAGATTAACCTGATATAACTCCCATATCTAAGAACTAGAAAACTAAAGAAAGAGTAGGTACCGAGGTACTTAGTACAACTCGCTTCCACTTTTTATTCAAGTCTTCAACAGCTATTTGATGTTGATAATTACCATACTACAATGAAGAGAAATACGTCATGTCACCATAATAAAAATTTTAAATATTGATTGCCATAACACTCTCAGCCAAAGGGTGAAGGGAAAAATCCTACATATAAAGTTATTTCCTTTTTTTCTTTTTTTCAAGCATTTAGATATTAGAAAATAGTTTTGTAATAGAAAATCTAGTTATTATTATCAAATAAAGTCCAAAGTGAAGAAAAGAAAAGAAAAATATAACAAGAATGAGCACAGTGACAATTAGAGTGCTTAGGTTTTGACTTTTCAGTAACTCATAAAAGAAACCCGGACAACTTACAGCATTACCTAGGAATCCAATATTTGTTTCAAGAGACATATACCTCTGTTGCTTGGACTCGGAGATGAGTATCATGTACAAGTGTGTGCCTGATACATGTGCTCTATTTTTTCTAAGTTTTTCCATATATTTGGAGAATCATACCCCCAATACTCATATCCATATATGTCTCAGACATAGGTGTTTCAAGGAAAATGATGAGTTGGAGTAATATATATATATATATTTATATATATTGGAGAAAAAAAATAATGAAAAGAGCAAGGTTGAGCAGCCATCCTGATGAAGAGGTCAAACAGCAATTCGACCTCCATAGTCCCTCTAATATTTTAATGAAACCATCATAGCTAGCCGTATCTCCAAGCACCTATTAACTATTAATCCAGTAAGAGGATTCAGACTATGCCTAGCTAGCTCAAAATCCAACTAAAAGAAGGATAGGCATACAGTAGAATCAAGATACAATTCAATATAACCAGTTGCCCTTTCAAAAATGAACTTCAGCTGTACTCTTGTCTTAAAGGAAGCAATGATATTTGACATGGTAAAGGAGAGGCGGTAGTAACTATGATGAATCAAGTGCCAGAATATAGCGAGACTATGATACTTCCAGTGAGAACCATTGGCTGTCCATTTGAGAACAAATCAAAACAACTCGCAAATATTGAACCCCATGGAAAGTAATTATTAGAACACTGAAAATAGAAAATGCCAATTGAAAGCCCAGCAGGCCACATAAAGCAGGGGAAAAGAAGGTTGATAGGTGGAACTATAGAAGCAGGATAGAGGGGGAAACTTATAATCCAATTGTATCACCTTATCAACAGTATCTATACATGTTGCATCAAAAAAGAAAAACTAATTTATGTATTACAGTTTGGAGCTGAAAAAAAATAGTAAGACTAAGTAATATTAAACCATTTGCACTAACTAATTACTTAAGCTCTCACTCATTTTAATAGCAGATAGAAAATCTATATGAGGCCAAGGAAAAAAAAAAGCAAAGAAGAATTATTGTTTTGTCAAAAATTGTCAAAAATGTACTAGAGATTCAAATCAGTAACTTAGCAAGCTTGTAATGAATATACAAAGTAAATGACACCAAAAAAAAATAGAATCATTTCTATAACAATCTCCCATGTATATTAAAGAAGTTTGATGTCCACTAAGCATAAACATAAAAGGAAAAACTGAATCAAAAATAAATAAATTGATTTACAACAAAAAGAAAAAGGAAATAGGAACGACAATAAGAACTTGCCTGGATAGTTGCCCAAACGGCAAGAACAAGAGGAACCCAACTGGATAAAGAGAAAACCCATTTCTCTAAAACCCAGAAGATCAAAATCAAAGAGATCAACAAAGGAAGATAAGGGTTCTCCACCTTGAGATTGTTGAAAAACTCCACAACGTCATCAACATTCATCCAAGCTCTCTTTTTTCTTCCGCCCATTTCAGCTAACACTAACAATATTATCTTTCTCCTCCAACTAAAACTGTTATTTCCCTTTTAAGTCTCAAACTCACAAAATCCATACTCCTCAAACATTTTCCCCCATAAAAGTTAAAACCAACCACAATTCGAAGGAGCAAAAGGACAAAGCAAGGATTATGAGAACAATATTCAGTTGTCTTAAATCATACGGGAAGTTTATAAAAGAAGCCAAAGAAACAAATCCCAAGAGACAAGCTTTGGCCTTTGGTCTCCATTTTTCATGTGAGAGAGTAACAAGAGGGAGAGGGAAAGTCTAAGTCAGTCCAAAAGGTCTTAAAACTGTAATTAATTATCGTTGTGACTTGAGAAAAAAGAAAAAGAAATAAAAAATTAGTTAAAGACCGACTTAATTACTGTAATAAGATTATCTTTTTGTTGCTACTAATGATAAACCAATGGTTGGATTTGTTCGTTGGGCCCATAAAATGATTATGATATAAATTATTAAAATAAAAAAATATTAAATATTATATAAAAATAATTAAAATATTATACGATATAAATTTATAAATATTGATTAAAAGTATTATGAGTATCTCTTCTTTTAAGGTCGATAAAAGTTCAGATTAAATAATTTTTATATTTTTGATATTAGAATAAAAAATAAAATTATTAATGATATTAATATTTTATTTGTTAAAATAAGAACGTATTAAGTTGACACTTTAAATGTCAGAAAAAATTTGAAAAATTAATTTTTTTTGTTGATACAAAAATTGAAAAAAAAAAGTCAAAATTCTTTTTATATATATATAGACTTGTCCATGGGCCGAATCGAGCAAACTCGATCTGAAATAATATTTTTATATTAAAATAATATTTTTATTTAAATTTAATTATAAAATATATAAATATTGATAAAAATAATTTTTAATGAAATGGGCCTAAATGGATAAGCTAGGCCAGGCTAAAAACGAAACTAAATAAAAATTTCAAATCACCTTTAATTATATATATTGTATAAGTCTTAAATTAATCATTTTCAATAAATAAAACAGTATATCCATACTTATATAATTCATAACATCAAAAAAATTATTACATATATATATATATAATTGAATTTTTTCATTTGTCAAAAAAAAAAAAAGAAATTTACATTGCATTTTCTGGCATTTTCTGCACTCAAAAGTCAAACCCAATGTTATTTTCTATTTTTTTATTATATTGTTCTTTTAAAGTTCTCCGATAATTTTTTTTATATAATTTAGGTTAAATCTATGCAATGAATTTTCAATATAAGCATTTAAATGACAAAGTATAACGGTTATAGGGTGAAAAGATTAATCAAAAAATAATTTAGGTTAAAAATAATAATTTTGTTTAAAATAAAATTTATTTCATATCAGATATTAATCAAAATTTTGATTTTTTT
>JBBYHL010000005.1:19270813-19324040 GCA_038381835.1 Adansonia madagascariensis
TAGCCGTTTTTGTGAGTCCACGTGCCACGTGGTTCAGATTTGAAAAAGTCAACAACTCGTTGGTTACATGTGATGTTTGATGTGGACTTGCTAAGATGCACGCGAGTCCACTGTGGATGCGCTAAAGAGCTTAGCTCTTCCTGCGTGGATGTGCTAAGTGCTTTAGCACATCCACATCTATATAAGAACCTCCCTTCCCCCCCATTTAGCCATTGTTTCTCATTTTCTCAATTTTCACTCTTTCACTACAACTCTAAATTCCTGTCTCTCTCACTCTACAATATGTAATCCTTCTACAATATTATTTCAAATAAAAAATTATTTCACTCTGATATTTCTTTTTATATTATTGTTTTGGTATTAAGTAATTAATTATAATCTTTATTTGTAATAGTGATTGCAGACATATCAAGTAACAATATGGAAATCGATTTCTAGGTATGTATTTATTTTGGTAAATTGAATTATTTATTATTTAGTATTTGTTTTTGTTTAAATTATTAAAATTGGAATTATTGTTATGTGAAAATTAAAATTAATAATTTCTATAATAAATTTTTTATGGAATAATTGTTTTAGATAAATAAATTTTGTGGGTTAAAATTTGTTATTATTAATTAATTTTTTTGGGAAATAAAAATTTATTTTTATTTGTTTTATTTAAGAAGTAAAAATTTTTTGTATGGATTGATTATGAATTTGTTGTTATGTTATTGTTTTATTTAGAAAGTAAAAAATGACAAAAATCTCTTATTATGCTGATATATGGGAATGGGAATGATAATGGAAGGTTATGTGAAAGGTTGAATGGTGTTGGCATTGAAGGTGGAGATCCTAGTATTCTGGGTGTTAAAAATGATATAACTTAGCTAGTTTGAAGAGAAAAATTTATTCAGTGCTGAATCTTCAACAAAATCAATTTTTGTCAAGTATTGAATTATGATTTTTGAAATGAAAAGAGGGTAGTGCTACGAGATAGATACTATTTAATTTAAAAATGATAATGAGCTTGTTTTCATTATAGAAAGGCATGAAGGACATCCAAACTAGGATTCTATGGAGTTGTATACTGAAGTAAGAATGAGTCATGATGATGTGAATATGCAAATGGCTTCTAATACTATGTTTGAAAATGGTTATTCTAATATTCCCATTGAACTGCTTAGATGTATGAATGCCTTTTGTGAGGAAAACTAATTAGTGAGGGATGCCTTATCTAACTTAAGTGATGATGAATTGGAGGTAACTGGGGGTAACGATACAGATACTTAAAAAAGAAGTTTAGTGCAGAAGAAGATATTGTGGTATCAAACTTTCTATCCGTTGTGATTTCAGCAGTTCCTAAATTTGTGATGGTGTCTCCAGGTAATGAAGCTTTGCTTGTGCCTACAAGCCTTTAGTTCTGACAAGTCCATTGGAATGCACTGAGTACACATGATTTTTTCCTGAATTAAGTAGTTTCGGTAATTGGATAGGTGAAGGAGAATTATATATTAGTTTGCAATTTCCATTAAAAGAGGGAGTGATGTTGGCATTGAAGCATTATTCTCTAAAAATGTATCAAGTCTATAACATTGTGGAGTCTAATAGACATAAGGTAATTGTTAAATGCCCTTTATTTGGTGATAGTTGTAATTAGAGAGTAAGGGCCATTTTAGGCAAGTTATCGAATGTGTGACAGACTACAAAATATAAAGGACAGCACAGTTACATAAATCCAGTTTTGTCACAAGATCATTAGAAGTTAGACTCTACAATGATATGTTCTTGTATTTTGAAGATGGTTAGAGAAAAACCTGATGTGCCTATCTCTTTAATTATTGATAGGATTCAAAGTCAATTCTCATATAAAGTCTCATACTAGAAAGCTTGGAAAGATTTTTGGCGATTAGGACAAATCGTATGAGATATTGCCTAGATGGTTCGAGGCAACGAAAAAGTAAATGCAAGGCACAATTGTTGAGTTGCGAACCAATGACTATGTTGAGCATGGTTGTGTTAACCAATTAAAGTTTGAGTTCCATCATTTATTTTATAGTTTTAAACACAGCCTGTCTTTATTACAAATCCCTCTCAAAGACCAACTGGAAATGATCTTAGTCCATCTCATCAACCATGACCCTCTAGGTTGGTTCCTACTTATGTATTTCAAACGTTTTTGGATATTTGACATTAATACTTTAGGATTGTTTTTGGATACTTTGCTTTATTAGATTTCACCGTTCATTATTTTTGTTTTATTATCAAAGTTTATTAGTATTTATTGTTTCATTATCTATAAAAATTTTAAAAAATAATTACCCGATTAAAAACTAAATTAAAAGTTTAATTTAAACAAATTAAATTAAATATTTTACACCCTAAACATAATTACAATTTACCTAAAAATATACTAATATTAATAGCAAATGAAATAAATTTTCTAATAATAAAATTTATTATTATATTTATAATGATCTAATCTTTTGCTAATAACCAAATCCTTTATTAATTACAAAAATAATAAAAATACATAATAATAAATTAAATAAATAATAATAAAGTTAACAATACGCAAAATAATTAAATAAAAATAATCAATTTAACAATATAAATAAAAATATCAATAGTAATAATAATATAAATAAAAATATTAACATTAAAAATTAGAATATGCATAAAAAATTAATAATATCATAAATTTAATAAAATAAATATAACAAAATTAAGATAAAATCATATTCATATCAGCATACACATCAAAAACGTCAAGAAATTCAGCGAATGCACCATGGAATCGCTAAACAATACGGCATATCCAATGTGGATTCACTATTTTCTTTAGCAATCCAACATGGATTCGCTAATGAATCCTTGTTAGGCCATACGTGGCAAAATAATAATATACTGATAAATTGTTTCTGATTAATAATATTTTGATAATTTCTTTAAAAATAAGGGGTAATTTGGTCAAAAACCTAGTTAAGGTCTATACTAAGGCACACCAATTAAAGGTGAAAATATTAATATATGGAACTTCAAAATTTTGGATTTCTCTCAACTATTTTTTATGTTTATTGGCGACATATAATTTGTCTATAATTGATGAAAATTAATATTTCCATACCGCATCAAAGATAATATTCCTTTTTAAAAATCTTTTTATTCTTTGATATATTTATTTTGAGAAAAAGATTATAATTTGGAGGTGGGATAAGGGTCCCACCGCATGCATGCCGTTTTTGGAATGAAATATTTTTTGAGGTTTGTGCTTTCCCCTTTTGGATTGGGATATGCTCTCCTACGCTAATGTAATGAAGAATTATTGTTTGATTGACTGCTTGGAAATAATGGGGGTTGGGTTGGATGGTTCTCTCTTTCCTACTTGTGTTCTATGGAACAGTTTAGAAGGCCCTGAAATTCCACCCCAATCAATCTATCCTTTCTATCTCTTTGACCGCTTTCGCCCAAGAATAATAATAATATTAAATGCCTGAATCTCCAGAGTCTTCACGCGAGCACTGCCGGCGTTTAACTCAAGTTGCAATCTTGCGTAAACGTACATCATATTTGTTTTACCAAAATATCTTAATTTAAAAATAAAAAATAAATTATAAATATTAAAATATTAAAACTTAAATTTATTAAATATTAATTTTTAAAAGTTCTTATACGGACAAAGAGAAATAGATTGTTGGTTTGGCATCATCTTTTTTAAAGTAGCTTAGCTTCTCATGTCTTCTCAGCCAGCTGCCTGCGCTTTTTCTTATATTAATCGGAACTTTTATTCATCAATTTCTGAACGAAGAAAATAAAAGAAACAAATATTCTGAGAAATTGATGAGGAGGGATTAGTGCTTTAAGTGTAAAATTTATGCTTTTGGTGGGGAAGTGGTTTAGAGGTAGTACATATGGGGCTTCTTTCCTCACAGGGAATTACGTAAGGTTTTGTCTTCTCATCTCAACACTAGTATGCCCTAATGGTCACATCCAGAGACTGTGACCACTTATTTTTAGCATTTTAAATCCAAAATGCTTTGTTCATGCCCAGATTTTTTTTCCCCGAGGCTTAACTTTGGCAGTGGATAATAGTACACGTAGACACCCGACTCGCTCGGGTTCATAATTCAATTCTTGGGTATCGGTTTGGTTTACCGTCTGACACGGTTGGTGACCTAAGATGTTAACCTTTTTCGGTCATGGCCCGATTTTCGTTCGGGTTTGGTCAAGAGGACGCCGACCTTTTGTTTTGTTTGTTTTCTTTTATTATTTTACAATATTATCTTGATATGATTTGATTGAAATCCTCATTATTAATGTTATTATTATTGCTATTATCATAATTATTGTTAACTAGAGGGAAGTTTTAGTATATATAAATTTTTAATTAAATTAATAATCATATAAATTTAAGTTAGAATCATATTAAATAATTATCATTTACTTAAATAACTTTTTGTGTTTTGAATTTTTGTAAATAAATTTGAGGTTAAAATTTAAATATTATAAATATATAAAATACGAGATGAATTGAGACTGGATACAAACATAACTTGAGAAAATAATTAAAATAAAATACAAAAATATAACATAAACATGATATGAATATATAAACATGTCAAATTTATATAAATCGAATTATTAATATGTAAAAATTTATATAAATTTATAATATTTTAAACAAACAAAAAAATAACACGAGCATGTAAAAAGAAACAAATTTTACTCTAAATTAAACCACCATGATAAATTATGAAAAACATGCCATTAATTAAAGTACGACATTAACATAACTTAAACAACCCAAAAACAAAACTTTTCTCTAGCTTGAATCATAAAGACAAATTATGCAAAATATAAAATGAATTGAGACATTACAAGAACATAACATATAGAAAATCAAAAAACAATATGAAAAATAACATGAATAAGATAAAAATAAGCAAATGTGTTAGAATAAACATAATATTAACTATTGAAGTTTAATAACTCTATGAAATAAAGTTATTTAGTTACATTATGTGCATTAAAATTAGCTAAGTCTTATAGTTTTTTATTCATATTTTATTAATTTTTAGTTATTTTTAAATTAATTTTATTTATTTTCTTTATGCTTAAAATATATATTGTTGGAACCTATGCAATAAAAATTCAATACTACCATAATAAATTTAACACTAGAATAAAAATAAGAACAGTAACAATTATGAGAAACAAAGTTATTGCAATTAATCAAAAGCAAAAAACAAAATTTATATGAAGAACATAAAAATAAATAAAACGAGTTCTTCTGTTTATTTGCTTGAGTCTTCTAATCTATGGTATGGTAGATTAGGTTACATAAATCATAAAACTTTGCAAAGGATTAATAATTTGGATTTGCTTTCAAAAATTCAAATTGACAAAAATTATAAGTGTGAAACTTGTATGGAATCCAAATTTGATAAGGCTCATTTCTATGCAATAGAAAGATGAAGCGAAATGTTAGATGTAATTCACACATAAATCTGTGATTTAAAGTTTGGTTAAATTGGAGGATATAAAAAGTATTTCGTTACTTTTATCAATGATTGCAAAAGATATTTGTCATAACATCCCTTGTCGTCGACGATGACATGCACCCGACTTAAAAATATCCTCGACTTTTAAATCCTCGATAGGATTTTTGATATGGTATGGTGAGAAAAAAGTGCTTCTAAGATTTTGAATTAGGGAAGATTGTTAGGCAAATTGATCATAGAATAGACTTTGGTGGCCACTACGAAGTGGATAAAAAATTAGAGTCGCCATCGACCATTTGGGCTAGGTATGATCAGACATCCATTGAAATCAGTTCCTTAAATTCATGAAACTTAAGTAACTGATTTTATGATCGAGGTGAACCATAGTTAGGTAAGCGATCCAATAGTTGGTTATTGTAGGAAAGGATTAGCATTCTTACATACCCTGAATCAGTACCATCTAGCCATTGATTATCTCGGTTTCCTTTTTTTGATTTTACATGTCATCATTTTTTGTATAATATCTATTTATGATGCATTTTTTAAAATAATAAATTCGAGTTTTGGTAACAAATTTGAATCTTTATGCATCTTGGAAAGGTAGGAAACATAGAGTTTTTGATAGAATGATCTCTAGTTTTAATTCAAAAAGGATATTCTATATCGAGCACTAGAAGGATACTAATACAAAACATTACTTCATAGATTTTTAGGAAATTTGATTTGAAAACATGAATGCAAAAATTGTCACCAACAAAAGAAATGTATAAGTAAGGCATAAAAAAATATACTAAATATTGCACAAAAGTAAAACAGAAAAAGCATAGAAAGGAAGATCGGTACGGATGTATCCCATAGCTCGCATTGTTATCTAGAGATAACCAATTAACAACTTGGACATGAACTTGGATTTGTAGGATGATTAACGCATGAAAATTGAGATTTGGTTGTAAAATCCAAGAAAAAACTAAGAGGCAACAATTTTTTACTTTTGGTGAAGTTTTGAAAAACGAGGTTAAAGAACTCATTTTGTTGAAAATTTTGGTAATTTTTAGAAAATGTGGTATTTTGGGTATTTTTAGATAAAAAGGTGAATTTCGAGTTAAAACTAAGGAACTTGTGAGATTTAAATTGATCATTTTTTTGTAGTGATTACATCCTGATTTGAGTATAATGGAACCAACATATGACTTGGGAATCTACTTGGGTATTGACTGGACTCATTCCAAGGCATTTGAATGCCTCACAAAGGTGACTTGGGATAAATGCTTAAATTAGGCTAAGACTAAAAATAGAGAACATTATTGCACTATCTAACTTTTAGATTTTATTCCATGTTCATCCAACAGTTCTAAAAGGCAAACCCTTGGAAAGGTAACTCAATGATGTTTAATAAAAAATACTCAAAAATTCAAAAAAATCACGTTCTAGGAGAAAATAAGTTTTAAAATTGGACTCAATTAAGCACTAATAGCTGGTGTATGGGAACGGTGCAACAAACTTTGAAAAATTACCATGGATTCCTTTGAAATTGGAAAGTCATAAATGATATCCTTTTGGAAAGCAAATTTCATGTAGTTATCATAAAAAATTAAAAAAAAAAGCAATAAAACCCATTTGGGGGTTTAAATATTACTTATAATGAAGTTCGATGGCTAGTCTCAATGGTTCAGATAGTACAATATCGAAAAATCCATAACACCCTCATTCGAGCTCATTTTGGGCCAAACAAGAGGTCGTTGGAAAGTTAACTTGACGCCTTTAAAGGTAGAATACTAGGAAAATTCAAAAAAAAAATTTGGGGATCAAAAATATTTTTCAAGTTGGGTTAAGTTGCTGCCAATAACTAAAATATAGTATTTTTAATTTTTGACTTTGCTAGACACAATTTGGTTTACAAAGAAATGAATACCGGATAGTAAAGGCCCACGCTAGTGCCTTCACAAGCTTATTCTAAATCTATGAAAGAGGGATGATAGAATGGACATTAACCATACCTTTAGTAACAATATCCATAAGGCTCAATATCAAAGCATTTCATCAACTATATAGCAAATTGATTTTTTTCTTCTTTTGAAGTTGGAAAATAGTATTTATATAGCCTCATTAAGCTATGAATCTAAACATAAGGTGTTTGATTTTACCCCAAGATTAAAGCATTGATAGGTTAAAAACAATAAACCTAGATTAATCTCATTTATTTGGGTTGATCTTAGTCTAACTTTGGGTTATTTTTAAAAACAGATTTGCCACATATCTAAGGCACATCAAGCAAGCATTATCACAAACATATAATGAACTAAAAACATATTATTAGCATCCAAGCGTCAAATGCATGAGAAAACTCACATAATATAACATTTAAGCAAACAAATCATGCCGAAATGCAAACAATAACATAAATGATTCATATATATTCCAAAGAGACATGAACATGGAAAATCATGTAAACATGATTAAGTAAAATATCATGGCTACGATATGCAAGCTAGCCAAATAAAATAAAGAGCAAAGAGGAAAGATTTTTGTCACCTAAACACAACAATATCACCACAAATCATGAGATCACATTGAACAATGTTAAACGAAATGTATGGATAGGATACATAAAAATGTATCACTAAAATAGACATAAACAAAGATGGAAAAGTCAAGAAACAAAGAAAAGGGAAGAAACATACCAAATATGCTTTAAAGCATTGCTTAACTTTGCTTGAACCCTTTTTCCTTCCCTAAAGCTCTTAACTACACTTTTTTTTCTCTACTTTCCATTTTGTTTTCATTTTTGTGTCTTTTTGGTCTGAGCTAAGTTTTTTTTTTGTGCTTTTGATAAACAAAGAATGGTGCTGAGCATGTGTATTTCTTTTCAAATCCAAAACTTTACTTTTAAAAGACACCGATTGGCCATGCAAAACTTAGATAGGATGAGGCATTTTTTATTTTATTTCATGAAAATGATGAGACAGGTGTGCTTTCAACCTCTAACTAGCTGAGCACCTATACTTGAATACCAAGTAACTCTAAAAGTTCTATAATGCTCCTTTTATATCAGATTTTTCCAAGAAATAGCCCATTTTTCTAGCTCAATGGGCCTTTAAAAGTCACATTAATCCTATCCAGTAAGCCTTAAATAAATTAAATAATTTAAAAAAAGCCTAACATGAATTTAAATAATTTTTGGAAAAAAAAATATTACCTAACTTGTGTTTTGGATCCATGGTACAAGTGGAGAAAAATACCACAAATTTGGTAAAATTGCCTAAATGTATCGATAGATTTATCCATTTTATTAATACAACCTTAAAATTTATTGATGCATAAGTGAATGTATTGATACATTTAGGTGTGTATTGATGCATTTTGATCGTAGAATGCAATTTTAGCTACAACCAAGTCTTGTATCGATAAAAGGAAAAAATGTATTGATACATCTTGTGCATGCATCGATACATTTGCTTCTAGTATCGATACAATCCATGGTTTTCAAGTTTGGTGACATGCAACCCTATATCAATACACCATGGTAGTGTACTAATGCATTTAATAAAAAATGTGTATTTTGCATATGTTTGGCTTACCTTGGTTAAGAATGATGGGAAATGAATCCATGCTTATGCATTTGACCTTTAAGATGCCTTGTGATACTTGTATAGAAGCTCGAACAAAATTAGGTGTCTACAATAGCCAATCTTTGCTTATTGCTAAGTATTACGAATAAGGCAAAGATCGATAGGCACAACTTTGTCCAAGTGAAATAATGCCCTTCAAGTGCTTGGAAAGAAAAAAAACCAAATTAAAATTTTGCTCAGTTGGAAAATGATATTTTTGCTATATTTTTGTTTTTTAAAAGAAAAGTTATGGATAAAGGTTGAGACTTATTCCTAGAATCAACCTATCACTGTGTTGGATTTGAAAAAGGAAAAGACTTGTAGTACAATCTCAGGTTCAACCTACTTCTTAGAAAGCACATTCAACTTAAAAAAATAAAAATCTAGAGCTCATTCTTAGGGTCCGCCTATGCTTTAAAAAGTAGATTCGACTTAAAAAGAAAAGACCTAGAGTTTATTCCTAAGCTTGATCTAGTTCATATAAAGTAGATTTGATTTTTAGAAAATTCTTAAAGTTCATTCCTAGGCTTAACCTATTTTTTGGAAACTAGATCCAATTTAGAAAGAAAAATATTCAGAGTTCATCCCTAGGCTCGACTTACTTCTTGAAAAGTAAATTTGCTTTAAAAAAGTACCTAAAGTTTGTTCGTAGGCTCCATTTACTTTTTGGAAAGCATATTCGACTTAAAACTGATATACTTATGACATGGGCAAAACCAACATTCTCAAACTTATAATGAGATAAGGGAAACCCTAAGTCTAAAAATAAAAGCACCTAGACAAAATCGAGCATATGGCGACTTGGGCGAAACTCAAAATCTAAAAATAATAAATTGGATAAAACTAGTAAAGGGGCAACCTAGGTGAAACACGGAGTCTAAAATAAAAAATAAACATACTAGGGCAAAATCCCCTACTTGAGGTTTAGGATTTTTACATAGGCAACTCTCTATTTTATAAAATTTTGATACCAAGGTCCTTACCTAGGAGTAGACTTTTGGTACCAAGAGTCTTTGCCTAGGAGGCCTTCTAATTTACTAACTTTTGATGCCAGAAGTCCTTACCTAGGAATTTTCTTGATGTTTGGCAAGCATTGTCTGGAACATTATTAGCCATTCTATGTGATGTTATGAATAAAAATGCAAATACATGCTGTCTAATGATGCAACTACATGGTTATGCCATAGAATCCAATCTAATGATCAATCATGGTGCTAAAAATTGTTTTCCTATTCAAAAGTTCTATTAGATGTTTTCCTGGTTTAGAGATTTTTAAGGTTCAAAGACTCTGTTGGCTGGTCCCTACTATTTTATAAGATTTTGGTTACCCATGGCTTGATTCAGGATTTACTTGGTTGTGTTTTAGATTTATAAGTTTAGACTTAAGGTTATTTGCTAATTGAGATTTTGGTTCACGAGCTTGATGGGCTTATTTTGAATATGTATTATTCTGGTTTATGGGATATGTTTTGAAAGTCCAGTTAGCTATTTCATTGTGAATAGGTTTTCAGTCATTCCATTTGTTAATTAGGACTTTGTCAGAAGGAGATTATGTACTTATTTTTAGGTGCAAGAATATCTTTGATCAAGATCAACATTGATTTCATAATTTATTCTCAGTTCCAAAACATTAATAGATTTTCCTATAAAATCCTTATATTTTCTAGAGTAATACTGAGAAATTTTGTTATCAATTTTTATCAATTTATTAAACATTATCAATTAAATGATAAACATGATGCAATTTGGAATGCATGTATGATGCAAAGGAATTGAAAGGAAAAAGAGTAATTATATTTCATTCATACAAGAAAGAGGTACAATTAAAGATAAGTATAGAATATACAAAGAGGGTTAAAGAATAGATTCTTTCAGGTGATTGATGCCTCTGATGTTGATGACATGGATGCTCCGTTTAATGCTTTCTGGGATCTTTCCTAAATGGTTGTTCTATCCATGCGATCTTTTGGACCTCTTAAGCTTACCCTCTACCATTTCCATTGCTTTCAGTTTAGGTATTTGAGTCACCTTTTCCCTCTAGTTTAGCCTCGATCAACTTAATCAATGATATAGTTTAGTGATTTTGGTGGCTTATTGATATATGCCTTTGAACCAATCAGATTGAGACAAGGGATGCATAGTCAAATAACCATATACATGTTACCAAATTAAAGTAGCAGAGGTTTTCCTTCATGTTAGTGGCGTGATTAATAGTTATGAAAATACTAATTGGATAAAACCCTTAAAACATAACAACTTTGCAAAGATAGTAAACAATTATGATAATAAGATCTTTATGTATCAAAGCTATGTTTCTAAAATTGTTCTTAGTCATCATATTGTCAAGACAGGGCATTAACAATACACAAAAACTAGTATATGCTAAGCCTCCATGCATTGGATGCATGCAAATCTCATAGAAGTTAAAGTATATAAGATACTTAAGGATAGAATATGGGTGCTTGTTTTGTAGAAACAAGTTTACTGAACATGGCCCAAATGAAAACACCATTTGTTGTAAGTCACTCAAATATCTAAAAGTAAGATACGAGGTTATTTTGTATGTGAAATGTCATACTTACATTTATCTTAAACGGATCTAGAATATATAGTGCTAAAAGTAAGATACGTTGGGTAACATGAAGCATATGGAGGATGAATGAGTGATCAAGAGAGGATTCACTATTCTGAGTGACATTAGAGACATATCTTGAATGATCTTTACTATGGTTAATTGGATTAAAGTCTCTAGCCAAAGCATAATGAATTGTAAGGAATAGTTCTTCATGGATTCATGATCATTAACCATGAGCTGCAAGATCTAATACGGATAGAGGTTTAAGTAGACACTACACTATGCTTATCTTATATCTCGGATATCTGATGAAGGGACCATATTACACTACTATGCTAGTTACCGAAATGTTTTGAAGAAGTCACACTTCATTTTATCAACATATATAGATTTTTACAAATAGAATTTTTAATTATACTCTTCATATATAGAATTCTCAATTAAACTTTTACAAATTGAATTTTTAATTAGACATTTTACATATAATTTTTTTAATTAAATTTTTACACAAAAACTTTCAATTAAACTTTTTACATATAGAATTTTATATTACATTCATAGAAAAATTTTCAATTAAACTTTCACAGATGGAATTTTTAGTTAAACTTTTTTTACCAAACTTTCACATGTGAAATTTTTAATTGACCTCTTTACATGTAGAATTCCAGTTAAACTTTTTGTATATAAAAGTTTCAAGACGTCTATTATTAATTAAATTTTTAACATATAGAATTTAATTAGACTTGTTTAGAATTAATTAAACCTTTATATATAAATTTTTAAATGAGCTTTTTTTCTATTCATATTATTTGCAATTTGATTTTTTTCGTTATTAAATTTCCTTTTTATATAATTCTTTTTAAACCTTTTATTAATAGGATTTTTATTGCAATCTCTAACTTTGTTTAAAACCAAAAAGATCTTCTTCTAACCAATGGAAATTATTGTAAATATTTTTACTATATTAGGAATCAAGTTAGACCTTTTTCCATCTATTAGAAATTGAATTTTGACTTTTGAGTATAAAAATTATGTTAGAGGTCAACTGGAAAAATCCTCCATCCATAGGATTAACCAATCCCTTTGTTGGAAAACTTAGCATTTTTGGTGATAAATGAGGCATCATGAGCATTGGGAAACATAATCTTGTCATTTCAAGGAGACCTTATTTTCCAACAAGCAAGATTACATGGAATGAAGGTTCAGCCAAAAAGGATTTTGCATTTTGGTCAAATTAAGGCATCTCAAATTTTATTTTTACATAGATTTTTTTTTCTAAAAAATATCATAAAAAATTTTAAACAAAATATATAATAACATTTAGTCCAATTAAAAACACGTTTAGATTGTTTTTGTTAAAAAAATTTCATAAAAGGTAAAAATACCTAATGTTCCTTCAAATATTTCAAATAAAAATAGTTAGTGAAATGGACCAAAGCTATAATGCAAGCATTTTCAATGAGAACCAAATTAGTTGTGACCATTAGATGAAGGAAATCAATTTTAAACTGTTAATGTTGGCATTTTCATTAAAAGCCATTAACTTGTTACCTGTGATAAGGTAAAGAAAAGAGAAATAGAATCTCTATTGTATTTGTACTTTTCTTCGTAGAATATAAAAAAGGAAACTCTAAGGCAAGCTAATTCTCTCCATTTTGAAGCTTATGCAAGTGGTTTGGAGAAATTAAGTAGAATTTTTTTGAAATAGAAGGAAATAATCGATAAATAGGGAACAAAAGAAATGGGAAGGAAATAAAAAACAAGTTTCAATAAAGGGAAGCTTGGTGTGTATAGAAGAAGTATCTGTAAAACTAGATATTTGCATTTGTATGGAGAGAAAAGGCAAACAAGAAGAAACGAGGAAGAATATCCATTCAATTTGTTTGTTTTTCTGAGATGTCAAAGAAAAAAAAGAACAAAAGTTCCCAATGTTGTGAAATGGATCAGGTATGAATTTGAATTAATTAAATCTAGATGAAATTTTATTTAAAATATTAATTTCTTAATGTGATTTTCATTTTTATTATATAAGATAAGTTGGTACCTATAATACAGTGCATGGAGTTGAATATAAAGAATATTAACGACAAATTAGATGTACTTAGGCATAAAGTTTAATGAAATGGTTTGGCATAAGATGGTCGATAAGTTTTCTTTGTGAAATTGTAGTTCATATGAATTATCCGAGACAACCGTAAGAAAAAGAAGTTAGGAAAATTTAACAATATAAGTAGGGAAGAAGGAAAAAAATGTAGCTTGGATGAATTTTGACAATAACAGATCTATAATGCCAATGAAGCAAATTGGCAAAATTTCACATGAGAGAAGAAATGTAATTATAAAGTTGGGAGGAAATGAAAGCCCTAAAACTCATTCTGAAGATAAGTGCAAAGAACCTATCATAAACATGAAGGGATGTAAAATGAATACAGGAAAATCAAAGAATATTATAATTCTATTAGATTGTGACCTCTCAACTAGTGGAATGAGTGATGACTTAACTCTATGCTATACGAAATTAGCCTAACTACTTATTTGCAATAGGGGAGTAAACAACAAAAGAAGGTGTTTTTTAACATTATTTATTTGGGGTTAGGTATAACATTAATTCCATGTTCAGTTATTATTGTTTAGGCTTTATGTTTTAAGTGTAATGGTAGTTTAACCTATTATATAATTTGTTTACAGTCGGAGAAACATATTGAAATGAAAGCGAAACCTAAGAGAAAGCAACATCAGCTTACATTGGTACTAAGCACGGCTAAATTTAAAGATTCAATAATCGATTTCCTACAAATAAACCTTACAATTGGTCAAACAAAATTTTTTTCATTTGAAAGTAAAATAGTATAGGGTTAAAGGTGTTGTGTTTTGGAACTCATTAGCTTGATGTCTATGGTAACGAAAATGAGATTGTCATTGATTTTGATGGCGTAAATAGGACAAGGGATGAAATGCAATGTTTGTAGCCCACTATATAGATCAACTTTATAGTATTGCAAGAAAACTTTATTACTTTTAAAATTTGATATTTACATTAACTGATAATACTTAATTTTATTTTTGTGGTTGATTTTGGGTAATTGCATTTATTCTTTTTAGGTGATTGATCTAGTGGTTAAAATATGTTGTGAAAATTCAAAAGAAGAAAATTCCTCAATGCATCGATGGTATGTGCCAACGCCTTCTAAGTGAGTACATATATGCAAGCATGTTTTAATACATGGTTTTGGCTTGTGAACTAATGATGTGTCTATGGTATTCTATTTACAACAATTCATTCTTTGCAAAAGAGTAGATATAGGTTGTTACATTGATCTATATCAAAAGCGTATGAAATACATGTTGAAATAATAGATGTTCATACCTATGATCACTCCAATGCTTATTACACTATAGATGCAATAGTGGCATATGCCATGCTAATCCGATGAGTTTACATGTAGAAGTTTTTTAACATAGTGTCTAACTTTCTATGATGTTGAAGGTTGTTATCCAGTTATAAGTTATGTGTACTCCTAAACTTGTGTGCTGTTTAGCTAATAAATTAATTTCTATGAAAAAAAGTATTTTTTAGTCCATGCAATTTTGTTCACAGATAGTGATATGAATTGATGTAGTGTAGGTAGCACTCTTAAAATTAAATTTGAAATGCAATAAGGCCAAAGCTTGGAGGAGTTGACACAGCTTTAAAGGCATAGACATGGTGTTTTGAATATGTGATGCGGCATATCATGAATAGATTGAACATAGGTCGTAGTGGTCCATGTAATGCTACAACACTTTATTATGATTCAGCCCAGTGATTCATGATTAAGGCACAACATTTATGTTTTGTGTGGTAACTGAAATAAACACTGCAGTACCAATTGCTAAATTAAAAATGCCAATTTAATGAACATACTGAAAAAGCCATGCTGATTAAGATAATGCTTCAGCTATATCTTTTGCAATAAAAAGATAACTCCACATCGTTTATAATGTTAGCACATCATTTTAGGAACACCAATTTATACTTCATTTACACTAATTCAACATTGAAATTGATTTAAGGCAGTCCAATTGAAGAATTTGTATGTTTAGTTATCACTTATTCTACTTTAAATTTGTTAACAATTTTTCAATTGACCAAGGTACACTATTTGTACTTTACTAACACTAATTAAACATTGAAATTGGTTTAGGATAGTCCAATTCATCAAATTATACATATAGTTACAGTAATTCTACTTTAAATTGATTAAAAATTATTCGATTGACAAATTTGTACATTTAGTTACACTATTTGTACTTGACTTACACTAATTGAACACTAAAATTAGTTTAAGGATTCATTAAATCGTACATCTAGTTACATTACTTCTATTTTAAATTGGTTAACATTGTCCAATTGACTAATTTGTGCATGTAGTTACACTATTTGTACTTGACTTACAAAACTTAAATATTGAAAATGGTTTAAGATAGTTAAATTAATGAATTTGTACATCTAGTTACACTAATTCTACTTTAAATTGGTAACGATTGTTTAATGACCAAATTGTATATGTAGTTGCACTACTTGTACTTGAAATTGCTCTAAGTAGTCCAATTCATCGAATTGTACATTTACAAACATTAATGGAACATTAAAATTGGTTTAGGGTAGTCTAATTGATCAAATATGTAATCTATAGTGACTATTTCAATGAACATGGTTATAGATTGCATTTTTGTTACCATTATAGTAGGTTAGGATATATGGCTATAGACTATTTTTTAAGAATGATGGAATGAAAAAAGCTATCTTCCATCACTAGATGAGAGCAACTTAAAGCCACATTCATGAAGAATGACTCATTGCATGTAAAAGAAAACATAAGATGGAAAATAATGACAGAATAAGTAAGGAAGATGAAGCTCATTGGTCTGACGCAGAAAGAGAGTAAGTAGGAGATATGGTAAAACAGAAAGGTTGCAAACACTCACCATCATTTATTGATTATTAGAAAAAAACAGATGCAGTGGGCGACAAAAATCAAATAGCTATTACCTTAGATGTGAAAATGATGGGACAACATACCATTGGGTTAAGAGAGGATGTGGTTGTTTTTTATAAGACACGCAGAGGCAAAGAGTTTAGGGAAATTGATGAACACTTAGTGGAAAAATACAAAAGATTGAAACCAAGGCCTATATTTAGTAGTTTGTTTAAAAGACTAAACCTGTTATGTACAAAATTTTGCAAGTTGGATTAACGACTGACAATGAGTTCCTGATAAGGTTACTTGAACTGATTTAGGGTTGCTAAAGTCCAAACTTATTGAAAGGTGGTCTAAAATAATGGAAAATCCTTTGAAAAGGAATATTATAGCAGATTAAGAAATGATTCAAATAAAAAACAGAGTTGAAAAGGAAAAAGGTATTCAAAGATAGAATAACATTTTAGAGAAAGGTATAAACGAACTTGGTGAGGATCTGTATCATCTTTTATTTCTAGACTTAGGTTTTGCTTTAGGATTTGAAGACATTCATATGGATGAAGAAGTTGGAAAGATTAGGAATGCATGATGTAGATGAATTACAATGATAGCAATGGGAGAAAGAAAAAAAAAAGGTTTGGAATAGGTTATTAGGGTCGTAACGATGTTTTTAATGTAGTTTTTGGCAAATTTTGTAAACCTATTACTAACTTAGCTTCATGTAGTTAATATCATGTTTCCATGCATATAATATGAGTATAAAGTTGTATTCTTAAAACAACATTAAAACAATAATCAAAATATGCAAAATCCATTTAAAGAACTATATTTACTTGATAATAATCTATGCAGAAATAAAATAAAAATCCATCAACACATATAAAACCCTTTTAAGTTTAACATCGATCAATAGAAATGTATCATCATACAATAGATCCATCACAAAAAAACCCTAAACATTTGTCAACACCAAAAACCTGGAACTAGAATAAACAAGAATCACCAAACCAAATCACTATATCTTAACCAACAAACCTCGAAGCTTTTCTTTTATTTTCTTTTTGAACTCTAATCTCACATTCATCTCCACTATATATTTGTTGTGTACCGTTATGTGAGCTTCCTTATTGCAATTCAAGCTCTGTAGGGCTTGATGGGTAAAAAACTTCTTGCTTTCATACAGGTCAGTAGAGGTTTCCATATTTCCATTGTTGTAGTTATCAATCTTTATCCCAAACCTAACTCCCATTTGGTCTAACGCTTGGTGTATAGAATTCCTTTTTGCTTCTTGTTGGTCCAAATCAAATATGCACTTGATGATTATTGGATGCAAATCATGATTAGCAACCATTAGGTTAATGGTGATGATAGCCTTGAGCTAGTTTTTTGCATTGGTCACAAAATTATAAAAAGGATTTTGAAATCCCATGATAATAGCAATGTCCTATAATAAGCCTCAAAAGTTAAATCTGGAAGTCCCAATATGTGTGGAATTCTTATAAAAAAATGGGAAAATCATTTCATACCAAACAACCATTAAAAATAATTATTAAAGTTCAAAGCAAGTTTAGAGGGTTTTGGTACTACTTATTTTCTTTGATGGTTAAAGATTGGTTTGAGAATAAAGTGTTTAAAGTGCAGAAAACCCTCTAAAATTGCTTGCAAATTGTTTAAAAGTGCAAATAGGTTAACCAATGCATGAAGTTCAATAGAGCATGATTTTATAAAGTTATAAACTATCTTAAGAGATATGGACAGATTGATTCATTTATACCTTTAGAAATTCCAAACAACCATAAACCTTTTTCATTTATAATTTCATAAATTGGTATTAGTTTAGGGTATTACTTAAAGAAATGGTGTAGCATTCATCACCTTGAAAAGGTGTATACGTTGTGGTATAAACTTAAAAAGCACATGTTTCTGTAACGATTCAAAATGTTAAACTTATTCATCAGGTTGAAAAGGTCTATATTGAAATGCCTGTTTTTTTTAGTCATTTTAACTTTTGAGGGATACTAAAAAACAAAGGAACCTATTCTTGAGGGATATTAAAATGCAAAAGGTTTAACTCTTACATTAAAGCCCTAATAAATAAAACCTTATTTGTGAAACTGGTTAATCCTTCTTTGAGAAAATCAAGTCAACCCCTAAAACCCAATGCTGACTCCTCTATTCGAATAAAAAGAAATAAAAGATTGAGACAGTTGCGTAATTTTTTAAATTTATGCTGTAGAGTATCACTGATGCCAAATTTATGTTAGGTATAACCATAATGTAGGCTTAGTTCAAATTTGTAAATTCAGGGTTCATATACAATTTTGAATTATAATCCAAATCATATTACAGAAAATGCTAGTATGATTTACTTTCAAAACATCTGCTGTTGTTGAAGTTAAAGGTGCACTGGGTCATTGCATCATATGACGATTGTTGAAAAATAGATTACGTTATTCTTCACTTATGGCTGAAAGAGATTCATGAAGAAAAATAACATGCAGCCAAAAGATTTGATCATCTTTTACTATGATCTTAATGAAAATTTTGAAGTATCAATTGTTAAAAAATGTAGATCAATCAAGACAGCTAGATTGCTATTGACAAAAAATTGTTAGACCTTATAGTGTTTTTTAAATGCATATAGCAATTCTTAACCCTAAAATAATCTTTAACTATTACTTATTCTTCATTTGTCTTAAACCTTAAATCCTTGAAAAGCAAAAATAGCAAAAGTAGGAAATGAGCCCATCAATAGTTAAAATTGAACCGAGATTATTGAGCTCTAGATAAAGAAGTTAGAAAGAATAAAGCTAAAGTTTGTATACACATGGTCTCATTAATAGTGAATCCACCTTTCTTTTTGGTAATGTATAGTATGATTATTTCTCAAATTAGTAGCTTAAACATCATATACGTAGTAGTTATACTAATTAATAATTTAACTGTAGTATATTCCCAAAAAATTTGCTTGCATGCATTTACTACCACATCTTGTATCATTAGTTCTCTCAATTGAGTGGAAAGTGAAAGAATGGCATATCAATTATATATGTAATGACCACATCGTGGCTTTGTCAGCATGATGAAGGAAATTCATTGCAAATAGTCAACTGAGAATTATCAACAAATATGTTTTGGAATTGACTGACCCAAGAAAGATAAACATTTAAATCATCTGTAGTTGATGATTCTATATATTTATCATAATTTATGTATTTTATTACTCTGCAACCTCCATAAATTTATACTCCAAAACTCATGTATCTATTGCTATTTTTGAATTTATGTACCAAGTAATTATTTTTGAAACTCATGTATCTATTGCTATTTTTGAATTTATGTACCAAGTAATTATTTTTGAATAAATGTTGCATTAAAATAATAAATGCAATAGTTAAACAAATAAATGTCGTAATGATTGAACAATACAATAGTAGCGGATCACTGTTACACATAAAAGTCAATTCCAGTGATGAATTGCAATCACCATTAATGCCACAAAATTCATGATTCAGGCATGGCATTTATGTTTTGTACAATAAGTGAAATAAATGTTGCAGTGCTATTTGCATTTAAATATGCCTATTTAATGAACTTACCAATAAGGCCATGATGGTGAAGAAACGCTATAGCATTTCTAATGTCAGTGCACTGGTTTAGGAAATTGTTTGTTAGTACATGAGTTTTTAGTTGTAAGTGACTTGTTAAGTAGTTGAAACTAGTGGTTACTAGTCCAAATAATGAATTCATATATCTAGTTAGGCTAATTGTATTTTAAATCATGATTAGTTTAGTCCAGTTGATAAATTTGTACATTGAGTTGATATAATTTAGTTGAAATTGGTGATTATTAGTTCAATTGATGAATTTTTATATCTAGTTTCACTAATTCTACATTAATTTGGCTAACGGTTGTCTAATTGATCAAATTTTAGACATACTTACGCTAACTCTAGTTGAAATTGGTGATTAGTTTTCCAATTAATGAGTTCGTATATCTTGTTTCACTAATTTTACTTTAAAATAGGGTTTAAGGTAGTCCAGTTGATCAAATTATATATTTTGTTACACTAATTGTATTTAAAATTGGTTTAGGATTGTCAGTTGATCAATTTATGTATTTAGTTATGCTAAGGTTAACAATTGTCCAATTGATTAATGTGTACATTTATTATCACTAATTACAGTTGAAGTTGGTTTAAAGTTGTCTAATTAATCAAATTGTAAATTTTTTTACACTAATTTAACACTAAAATTAGTTTAGGGTAGTCTTATTTATCAATTTATATATCCAGTTACTCCAATTATTCTATTCTAAACTGTTTAACAATCATTTAATTGATCAATTTATACACATAGTATCACTAATTATAGTTGAAATTGGTTTTGGGTTATCCAATTAATCAGATTGATTATATATAGGGTGAGTATTTCAATGGCTATAGTTCAAATAACATATAGTCTTATTAAACCCCAAAACCCAAAGAATAATATCAATCGGTTATGCAAAGGAAAACCTAAGATGAACTTAAGTGACAAGGACTTAGGAAGATGAGGCGTATAAGTTTGATGCAGAAAGAGAGCAAGTAAGAGATATGGTGAAATAAAATGGATGCAAACAGTCAACATCATTTATAGATTATTAGACAAAACAGATATGGCTAGCTATAGAAAGGAAACATTAATAAAATAGATACCTTGATGTGAAAATGATGGGACAACATACTAATGGTTTAAGAAAGGATCTTTGGTTTCTTAAAGAATAAGAAAGCATAAGGCAGATGGATTTGATAATTTTTATACATCATAATACTAATTTAGTTCTCATGCAGATAATATATGAGTATGAAGCTGTATTCTTAAAATTATAAGCTGTATTCTTAAAACTATATGAATCAATATATCGACATAAACCATTATAAAAAAACCATCAACATAAAACATTAAAATCCATCAACATCTATCAAACAGAATAAAAAAACCATGAACATATATAAAACATTAATTAACGTCTATAAACAACCATTAACATAATATATATATATATAACCATTAAAATTCATCAACAATAATAATAACCTAGACCATCATCATCAATAAGATGTAGCAAGCCCAATTACACTATCTCAACCAACAAAACTTAGACATTTTCTCTCAATTTCCTTTTAAAGTTCATTCTCTCATTCATCTCTGTTATATATTTATTGTGTAGCTCTGTGTGTGCTTGTTCATAGTGCTTCAAGGTCCATACGGCTTGCTTAGTGAGAAACGTTTGCTCTTATACATCTATCTGTAGGTTTCCACATTTCCAGTGTTGTAGTCGTTGATCTCTACCACAAACTTAGTGCACATGTGGTCTATCGCCTATTGTGTAGAATTCTTGTAAGTTTCTTCTTGGTCTAAATGAAAGCTACCCTCAGTAACTATTAGCTGTAGCTTTGGATTGCCTTCCATTAAGTTGATGGTGATGATAGCTTAGAACTAATCCTTTACATTGGTGAATAACTCGTACATGGGATTTTAAAATCCCATGATTGTAGCAATGTCCTGTAATAAGCCTATGAAGTTGATTCAAAAAAGTCCCCATATATCAAAATTTCTTTTAAATGAACATAAGAAAATCATTTTGCAGTAAACATCCATTAAAAAGAATTAATGTTTATGATATACAAAATAGGGTTTTAGTATTGTTTACCTACTTTGACTGTTAATAAGGGGTTTAAAAAGATAGCATTTGAAGTCTAGGGAAACCCTCTAAAATTCCTTGAACTAGGTGTGAAATTGAAAATAGGTTTACAGTTGTATGAAAAAGTTCAACAAATGAGGATTTTATAGATAGTTTGTAAGATATATGGAAATATTTCTTCATTTATGTTGTAATAAATTCGAAACAACCATCGACCTTTTTCATTTATGCCATCATTAATTCGTATTATTGAACTGCTAATATATTTCTACTATGTAGTTAGTTTAATAATAAAATGATTGTCACACTTCCCTATAACTGCAAGCAAACCATTAAATATATTTTCATTATTGAATGATAATTCAAATATGTTCAAATACAGAACACCCTAGCAGAGGATAAGAAGCGCGACATTGAAGGAGAATTCCTTGAAGAAATGGTGCACCAAGGGTTAAGATACTACGACATGAAATGAACAGTGCGGTGTTTTTGTAATTAATAGGATAAAAGTATAAGTGAATGATTATTTTTCAAAATTAAAAGAAATAAAAAATGTTTTTCTTTTATAATAAGGTCGAAAGGGTTAATACATCTTGACATAAACAGAATAGTGCAATATTTCTGTAATGAATATGTTAAAAACATAAATGAATAATTATTTATAAAAATGAAAAGAGTTGCTAATATGGCAATTACGTTATCATGTTGCAGCAACCCTAAATAGAAAATTATAATGTATGCAATTAATAAAGCAAAATATGTGATTACCAATGTCATCCTAACTCTGCAGATTAAAAACAAAGAGGTCAGTCATTTTGACTATATAGGGTTTTGCTGTGCAATTTCACACTATGATTTTTTTTCCCTCTAAAACCTTGAGCCTTTACCTTAAATGCGAAAGAATAAGTTGCTTTACCCCTCAACTTCAGCATGACATTCAAGTTATAAACCTTAAGAATAAAATCAGGGCACAAGTTTCAAAACAAATCTCAGTCCAGTGCACATCATCTATTTTAACATAAATTTGGTTTAGGGAAATTAGTGAAACCCTAATTTGACATCTATTTATAAACTCTAAAATGGCCTTAAAGAGGAAAAAACAACAATCAAAGGGTCATGGTTTATCTAAAGTACAAAAAAATTTCCAAGAAACAACAGCGTAGAGGCTTTATCACCTTTCACAATTGATGCCAAAAAAAGATTTGTAAATGAGGTAGCCAAAGCATATTACAATGAAACAATGAGAAAGCATACAAAACACGTGCTGGAAAGAGGGTTTGAGTTCAAGAAATTGAATGCTTATTATTTAAACATAATCAAGCGGTTGGAGTGGGGAAAATCCATTGATCATCCTTGCTCAGGAACTATGCAAGTGGTTTGGGAGTTCCATGCTAATGCATCCCAAGTGATGAAGGGTCTCTTATGTCAAAAGTAGCAAGTTTGAGTTTGGTGAGAGAATCATTAATCAATTTTCTGGTATTGTTGCTCTAAAAATTGATATGTATGCTTAAATGATCAATGAAACCATCGATGTTAAAGTTATTGCTGAATAATTATGCACATATGGATATGAGAAATCCAACAAGCAAGTTTTCCTACTTAAAAATATCTTTTAGTAAAGAGGCTCAGGTTTGGTTGCAATATGTTTGCTTTAAATTAGTTTCGACCCACCATTACAGAATATTCCAAAATTATCGCTACATCTTGGTTTACTGTATCATGAATTGCAAGTCTAGAAATATTGGCTAGCTAATTATGCAGTCCAAACCACAAGGATATGCTTTTCTTCTTTGGTAATAAAGTTATGCAAGAAAGTCAGGGTTAAAATGGGTGCAAATGAAGAGATAGAGAATCATGTTGCTATGCTTATCTCTCAGAACCTGATTGAAAGCTTCTTCAAAGAACTCTTAGTAGCTGATCATGAAGAACATGATTATTGACTAAGAAGACATACTGATGTAGTATGAAACCCATCAATTAGAAAAAGTAAAAGTGAAACAACTTTCTGAGTTATGATTAGTGAGGCTAGAGCATTGGGTAGTTGAAGTTATGGTGGGATTGGAAGAGTTATCATAAAGGGTGGAAACATCTTTTGCTACAATCAAATCAAGTCTTAATATAATAACCATCTTCTTTTCATTGCCAGAACACCAAAACATTAGTAGGTAAGTGTTCCTCTATCATATAATATTGGTATGGTAACTGATTTTAATGGTTAACTACCCTTTAAAAGTGAGCACCAATGCCTTAAAGTTGAACTTGAAAACAAGTTGAATGATAATTATCAATTGCCATTTGAAAGTATACCCCAACACCTTGAAGTTGAACTAGAAAATAAGTTGACTGATACTGAAAGCAAGCCTTAACACCTCAAAGTGGAAGTTAAACCTGAAAATAAGTTAAATGATAGTTGTCAACTACCACCTGAAAGTGAGCCCAAACACTTCCAAGTTGAACCTAAAAATGAGTTCATTGAGAATTGTCATATACTTCAAGTAGAGGGAAATAAACCAGCCCTATTGAAACAAAAAAAATAGAGGAGTTATGAGTACTTAATGTTAATGGATTACTAGCATATGTGGTAGATAGTAAGGGATAAAATGAAGACCTAAAGTCAGATTTAATGGTAGAAGGCCTTGAACACAAAAATGAAGTATTTTTAAAGCCACATGCCAGAGAGCTCCTTTAGTTTTTGTTTCCAACATTTTGAGGTCAGAATTTGGTCATCTAGAACGAAAAACAACTTGGATCCTATTATGGATAAGTTGTTAGGGGACCATGTTGGTGCGTACTTATTTTATTAAGACCAAATAATCTGTGACCGAGTTAAGACCCATGCTGGTCAGAAGCCCCAATTTAGGAAGAAGCTAACTGTAGAGCGGGAGAACTTCCCTACTTGCAATATGCATAACATATTGATTATCGATGATTCATATGCAAAGATCAGCTATAGCCCTCGAGGAACACGGATATCAACCACTACGTACTCCTTCAAGTTCAAATCAAACTTAATATTGGGTGAAAACAGATATTTGAAAAGATATTTATAGGTTCTCTTGCTTAGTGAAATTGTAACAGAATATCTAGAGGCTAATCCGTATTCAGAGGAATAGAATGAAATAGATGATTAGTGGCTCTTTTTCTATTAAATGGAATAGTTCAATTTAAATTGTTGTGTTTAGTGTTTTCTAAATTAATACTTACATGGTTGTAAAGGTGGGGTTTAATCAACCAGCAATTCAAATTGATGAAAATTGATTTTCTATTAAAAATTTTCTACAAATTTTTAATAAATGCCCTATTGCCACACATAAACAGCGCGACATTTAATGCCACATGACAATACTCTAAACACTAAAGCATGTACTACTTTAAAAAGATAATGCTACAGCTTTTATGATATCCGTCAAGATGTTTAAAGAGCAATACTTAAACACTAGGTATGCTAACATAATGCCATGGCTTTTGTTTTGTAATACTAATATAGGATAGAAACACCATTACTACCGTGGCTCCTAGGACATTCGTTATGCTGTTATGTTTAAAGAGCCATATGCTAAACGGGGGTTTAAAGAGCATACAACATGAACTTTCAAAATCCTCAATTCTAATTTGAATGTTGTTTGAATTTTATTCGTTTGCCTCTATTAAGAATCAAACTTTTCCTACTTTTAAACCTGAAAACCTAATTTTGGTACATATTTCAAAATTTGCATGAAAAATAGAAGCATTAACTTCACACATTAACGGAGAAAAGCTAAGCATTTTTACCCAATAAAGCATTACTTAAAGGATTAGACAGTCAGATTTTGTTGCATTATTTATTATTTATCATGGTTGTTTCCTTAAATCATTCCTCCTCATACCAATTGATTTTAGCTCCACCAAATATTCAATGGAATTATGAAAGAGACCTAGTTTATTGTTACTATAACTTGAAAACACCATGCTGGGTTGCATGGATGACCCTAAATCTAGGTAGGAAATTTTTTGGCTACCCTTAATATCGAGTTAGTAACTTCTCCATTTTCATTTTGATTGACTTATGATGTACATTTAACTTATTTGATAGGTTGTTTATTTCCATTTCCTAATGCTTTTTAAGAATGTGGGTATTCATTCATGTATGGCATGATCCCATACACACAACTTATTCAAAAAGCTAATATTAGAGTTGATGAACAGAGAAAGATATTTGATCTAGGAATTAACGAACTTCAAAAGAGAATTTAATGCCTTTAACCAAATTTCTGTTAATGCACCCATTGTAGAGCAAACTAACGAGAAAACAAATTACAAAATGAATTAAAAAATGTTCCTATGCATTTGACAATGTCATCCATGGAATCTATTTTATTAAAGAAACAAGTGCTAAAATTTAAGATTATGCTCCTCATAATTCTTATAGGAATTTTTTTAGCTTTTATTATTTATACAACTCAATCTCTAACTAGGAAGGAAACAAATATAGTTTTCTAGCTTTGCCATAGTTCATTCTATTTACAACTGTTGCTTCTTTTATATTTTTTTAAAAAAATTAAAATGATATTTCTAAATCTAAGGGGATCAAAAAGGCCAAGTGTTGCCTTCTCTATATGCAACAACCATATCTTATAAGAGTAAAATAAGAATACATATGAGAATTTTATTTATTTTTTGACTTTCTTGTAATAATATAATATACAAATGTAGAATTGACACCTACAATGTGTGCATCTGCATTTTCAGTTGTTTTACCAAATGTTGATGCCCTATTTAGTTCTTCCTACATATATAATCATCAAGTTAAAATTGATATAAAGTTCATGGTTATCATATAAATATTTTATCAAATGACTATGCACCTTATTAGAATTAAAATATGCCCATAAACATTTATTCTTTCAATCATTATTTTACGAATTATACTTTTTGTTACTATAGTTAGAGATTATTCTAGCTTTACTTCTTACAAGACTGATGAGATTACGTGTACTGTTATTATGTCCCAACAGCTCACATTTTGAATAGGTATAATTCCTTTTCTTCTTCTGTTCATCTTTCTTAATATTCTAGCTAGACCTCTTTTGAGGTTTATGCAATGATGCATCTTTTACCTTTTCAAAATTTTCAACCTTGCATTGGAAATCTCCTTTGCCCTAATAGTCAAGTTAGCCAAAGCAGTCCTTATGACCTTGAAACCTTTTTTGCTATTTGATACCAAGTAGGATAACCTAATGAACATTGCCATTAATGATGAATATCTCAATCTCTCCACTACATCTTTATCCAATTATGAATTAATAGTTGCCATGGTATCATCTTTGGCTTTAATAGTCAACGATGCCTGATGCAACTTTCTGGTATATATTTTAAATGCTCATTTTCAACATGAAAGTTATATGCCTATAAGGAATGCCTTCAACTCAGACATAAGACAAGAAAACTTGATGTTTTAGTTTACTTCATAGTAATTGACTCTTGTCTCCTTTAAAGGGTGCAAATATTGTATCAGAGTATATACTTTTGTGTGCACATCCTCTCATTCTATCTTTCCTTTCCTCATGTAAACATCTTGATGCCTATGCTCGTTCCTGAAACTTTTGGATGAATTATGAGTGAAAAGTAGTCCAGCATGTTTTTCTAGCGATTGCATGTTGCTTAAAGGAACAACTTCAGCTTTACTCGAGTAAAAGTCTGCCTCTAGCTCTAATTTATGCATATTTGAAATTACATTTTCGATTGAATAGAGGAATTCAAGTAAGGTTCCATTTCTCTTTGTATATCTCTTCAAATGGCTTTTCATTGCTTATGCAACATAAGAACTCATTTAAAACCCAAACAAAAGTCTCTTTCCTTTCATTTGATAGAATTGCAAATCCAATAACTATTGCTTAATGGTGATTATTAATTCCTATAAACAATAAAAAAAGGAGATCGTACCCATTATTCTTGCATGTTGTATCAAATGTAATAATGCCTCCAAAGTATGCATAATCTCACCAACTATTTGAGGTTACTTTGAAAATATTTTCAAGTTGGCTTTCATCATCAACTGTGTATCTCATATTAAAACTAGGATCTGAAGTTTCTTTGGCCTAAAAATATAGTAATAAAGCATTTTGCATCACCATCCGCAATTACCTTCATTGATTCTGCAAAACATTTATTTGCAAGATTTTTCCTTGTGAAATGTACCTTCTCAAATCCACCAGCTTGGTCAACGAAGTATGAAATCATTTGAAATAGTCAGATTTTGGCTCGTTTTATTGCCATCACTTCTTTCCTTACAGCCATACAAATAGTGTGGTTCGATTTAATAAGAGACTTCTGTGAAGGTTTCACCAATCCACGGTTGTGTTCTTTATAAAATGTAAACATTACATTTTTGCTTACTCTTATGAAGTATGACACACATATTCGCTTTACATCATGTTCAGGTCAGAGGTCTAGGATCCCATATCTTATTTTCATTCTTCAACTAGTTCTCCCCCTACCCTTTTATTATGTAAGAAATTCTTTCCCATCACATTTTGTGTTGATCATTATTTATATTTCCCAATCGAACATTGAATCCTATATTATAAGCATAAGTCATGTAAATGGCTCTACATCATCCAGAGAATTAAATTCCAAACCTTTTATATCTCTTGCTATTAATAAAATGGATCTTTGTGATAAAAAATTCATCTATTGAGTAATTGTTCTTTCCAGAAAGTAATAAATCTACTTTCCTTGAAACTTGATTTTATGAATCAACCTCCATTAAATATGTCCTTGAAATCACGTTATCTTTCATATCCAAACTCAGTTTCTTCACTTTCTCCCAAATTGCCATCCATTTGTCCACTTAATGTAAGAATTTGCTCACATGAAGGAAAAAAAGTTTAAATTTATAATCAAGCAATTGGACCATTTTAAAAACTAAGTAACCTACTAATAAAGCTATGACATAAACGCCGCACTAAAATAATAAATGCAACAGTTAAACAAATAAATGCCACAATGGTTGAACAATTTTGCCATGGCAAATCACAATTACTCATAAAACTCCATTTCGTTATATATTAACACTGCACCGTAGCATACAGTACAACATGCCTTTTCTTTTAATATGACAATCCATTAATGACACATAATTTTTTTAACCGATAGTTAAGGATACAACCCATTTACATTGTGTATCATGTTTATTTAGAGTACTTTAAAGTACCAAACAACAAAATGATATAGGGATTCTACCTTTAACCGAGATGATTTCATGATATCGCTACATCTAATGTTCTATGATGGGAGTATGACAAAAGATGACCACTTACCTTTAGTTCTGTGAGCAACTATCTCTTTGCTTCCTCTTTTATTATGCTTTTCCTTCGAAATACCTTAAACCCAATAGCCAATGACAAAAAATGCGACCAACCAAGAACAAAGTGATACAATGCAAATTTTTATGCACAGCAACTGAAGCAATAAGAAATATCCATATTTCCTTATTTCTTCATCTCTATTTCCAAGTCTTTTCATATACAATGCAAAACCCAGTCTCTTCATCTCCATTTTCAATAACTTCCTTGTTTTAAATAATTTTTTCGATTGCTTGTCTCAAATTTCAATTCTTTCATTAAAATAGATAAAACTTTGAAATACTATAAAACTATCCATACTTTAACCTTTTTAACTCTTTTTTCTCACACGGGATTTTATTAAAAATGCATGCATCAATGATTAGAAACACTTGAAATTCATCTAAGGGTCAAAAATAATTTTGTATTCATGATTCTTGAAAAGTTTTCATTATACTCGACACTAGGAAAACGATAAAAAAAAGTACTGAGACATTTCAACAATTGTTTTTACATACAATTTATCGTGATTAAACATTTTTAACTTCCTTAATCAAATAATAATGATAATAATAATTTTAAGTCACGTGCATCACATTTAAATAATTTATATTATTTGCAATCCACTCAATCAAAAAACTGAGTGTGATCCTGCATCGACTCAAAGTGATTTTGATGAAATCCTAGTACGCCTATATCAAAAACCCCATAGCTTTAAATGTTGCATATATCAATCTGTAATCCTTGCCAGGAATAAAAAGACTATATGCCTAATTTCCTTATCATATATATTTGTTATTATTGAATTTTTACAATTTATCAAATATACGTGTCATTCAGTCGAATTTACTCAGGCTTACCAAACTTCCTTATTAAAAGTTAGATTTGAGTCTTGACTAAAATGACACTTGTACGTAAAACAATATTTTATTATTTATTTAAGAATAAAATAATAACTAAAGAGGAGCTTAAGTTTTCTTGCACCCTTATTGAAAGGAAAAGTAGCCTGGCCTCCCTCTAGTGCTGGGCAGTAGATAAAGCAATTTAACCCTGTTTGAGTGCTCCAAATAAATTAGAAAACCAAAGGCGTAATAAATGTGAAACATGACATGAGTTAATTTGCCATGCCCTCAGGCTCTGGTGCGGTTCGGTGGAAAGCTCTTCTTAATTTTTTTTTTTCATAACAGAAAATTTAGGTGATAAAAATTATTTCAGTTCAAGATCAAGACATGTTATATTTGTTTAAGAAAATTGATAATGACACTTATAAATAATTTATTAAATAAAATTATTAATAAAATTTGAATCTTAATTTTATTAAAATTTTAATAAAAAATTATTATAAAATAAGAGATTTTTAAAGATAATATAAAAGGATAATTAAAAGAATCATCTTTTTTATCTTAATTTTAGCTGTATTAAAGATAAACGTTACCCATAATTTAATAATATTAGATACTAATATTATTCTCAAAACTTTTTAGAGATAAAATTTTAAAAAATAAGATATTTTATCTTTTAAAAATAATTATTGATTATTTTTAATTTTTTTAAATTTTATAATGACTTAAACGATTAAACCAACTCTGCTTAATTATTTTATAGGTGCGAAAATATTTAGAGAACAATTACACGTCAGTATGTCATCAAGGACATTGAGTCACATTAAACTTTTTATAAAAGAAAAAAAAAAAACTTTAGGCTAGGTTAATGATACCAACCTCAGCGTTAGATTATAAAATTAATGTTTTAATACTGCTTTATCTACCTATACTCCTAATAATATTTTTGACTAAATCTAATGTTACGAGTTAAATAAGATTAATTTTATCAGAGAAAGTACATGAAAACTAAATCAAAAAATAAATAATATATATTTATATGGTTATATTAATAATATATTTTTTTAAAAAATAAAATCATACCACTTCACTTTTTTCTCTCTTCTAATTATTTTAATTTTTATATATTATTTAATTATTTATTAATTTCATCTAAATAATGAGTGTGTGTGCATAAGATTGATATATATAAATTTTATAATCTCTTTGTATAATTCTAACTTATTACAAATAATACCTAAATGATTTTTTGCTTTATGAAGATAATCTGTCATAAGCTTGAATTGTTATTAAACTCCATTTTCATTACACATGATTTCTTCCAAAAAAAAACCTTGAGGTTGATGTTCCTCAATTTTTTATATCATGGACTTAATTTTTTTATTACCACTTGTTTTAGATCCAGATCATAAATCATTAACTTAACGCATATGCTTACAATTTATTTTTTATTTTTTATTTTAGTTCAAAATATTTTCATATTGCTATTGTTGGCTTGTATAATCATAGTAAACTCTAGTTAATTAATTTAATTCTATTATTATTTTTTCTTTCTTATTTTTGAAATATTTTATGTTTAAGATATTGTGCAAGAACAAAGTCATTGTTTTTAGAAAAATTAATTTTAAAAAATACAAATTTATTTATTTTAAATAAAAATGCTCTTGCACATTTTTGTATTGAGAACTATAATAACCACATTATTTTGCATTATGATATGAGTATAGTTTTTCATTAAATTTAACTCTCTTAATTCTTAATTTATTTTAAACATGTTTGGGATAACTAAATATTAAACAAAAGTTTTTTTTTTTTTTTTTTGAGATTATTGATTTTGCAAACCAAAGTTCTTGACAACATTAAAATGCTATATGATAGATTATTAGTTTATAGTAATCTTTTAATGAATTTGCTTAAGTTTTTCATTAAAAAAAATAGACAAAGTACATCGAAGAATAATAAATAGTAGAAAAAACTATAGGAAATAGTTATATAGTTATATGTTATTGATTTTCTAAATTAAGGTTATTGAAAATATTAATGTTTTAAAATTTATATAAATATATAATAAAAATAACAAAAATGCAGCTCAAATACACAGTATAAAAATCAAAAAATGAAAAAAAAATTGAGATGAAAGGAGGGCTGGAAAATAACCAGCCCACAGCTTCATCTTATTAACAAAATTGCCCTCCGATTGGAAAATCAATTGGGGGACAACTTTAATAGATTGTTTATGAGTTTATGACTAGAGCCACTTTCGTCTCAATTGTTTATTAGACTCGGTTTCAGATTTATTTTAGTGAAGTTCTGACATATAATTCCACTTACTAAAGTCCATCACTATCTTATCGCTGCCAGGCATTCTCTTTCAACCATTTAAGACACTTGCTAAAATGCTACTTCATCTTTTGTTTAGAAGGAATTATACATAACACTAGTATATATATTAGCAGATAGAATAAAAGAAAAGAAAGAAAGATGGAAAGGCTTAAGAGAAAGGATATTGTCAAAGAAGTGAAGAAACAACTTAGGCTTGCAGGACCACTTTTCCTTGTATATCTGTTGCAATATGGTTTACAACTAGTTTCTGTAATGTTTGTAGGTCATGTGGGTAAGCTAGATCTCTCAAGTGCTTCCATTGCCGCTTCCTTTGTATCAGTCATTGGTTTCAACTTGCTGGTGAGCTTTATTTTAATTACTTTATAGTCAAGGATTGATAGTTGAAATGCCAAATGCATGGTTTACTGAAATTTCCATCTTCATTAACCTAATGAGGAATACTGTTTTTATCATTCAATCGCAACAACATATGAGGGTAGATTTGACAATTCATATGTTCGTTTCATGGGGTATTTTCACAATAGTCACATTTAAGGTATTATATATTTATATAAATTTTGATATGTTGATAATCATGTTATATAGATTTTGACATATTCATATATTAATGTTGTATTCGTATTTTTTTCATTTTATCTCTTAATTATTTTTATGTTTTTAACCTGTTATATAATCGTATCATATCAAAAGTTACCATGTGTATAAGGGGGCAATACTTTTAATTTCTAAAAGATTGATCTAATATATCACCATCATATATATTTTGAATATTTTAAATAATTAAATGTGATAAAATTTTATTTTCATAAAAATTGCGGTTTATCTTGTATCACCTGCAAAATCTGTTAAAACTAATATGCAAAGTAGAAAAAAAAAAAAAAAGACAGATCATAGATGAAAATAATTTGATGGAAAAACAGAAGTAAATGTATAAATGTGTATAGAACATAGTGTTGTAAAAGGAGTTTTGAGAATGTATATGAGAAAAAAAAAAAAAGGAAAAGCAATCAATGTAAAAAAGATTCGTCTAAAATATAAAGTAATAGTACCATTTGCATTGTATAATGTAAAACAAATACTCATGAATTAAATAGTATAAATGATTATTAAAATTTTATTAAAAACCTAAGAGAAATGAAGCTCTATAAATATGAATAAATGTATACTTTCAAAAGAAGTTTCATCTGATAAAAAAATGAGTAATTTTTTATGAGAAAATGAGTAAATACTAAAAAAAATATAAGAGACCGACTCAAATATAGTTGCTCCATATAGGTGCAAAATCGTATCTTGTTATTTTCACATGAAAATTACGTTTTATAAATTTTTAGCTTATAGTTTATCACTTTTTATATGATTTATAATTGAAAATTTTGTTTGAATGAAGTTAAATAAATTAATTTCATAATCAATAAAAAATTTTTTCAACACATATAATTAAGTTGTGATTTTTTTTACTTAATTTGATGTCACTTATTCAACCAATTTTAAAGTTACATTTGAATTGTTTTCAATTTAGCATTTTTTTTTTCATTTAACTTATTTATAGAAATATGCATATATATATATATATATAACTTCTTATAATAAAAGCAAATGCAATGGGAATTGTTGGCCTTTTTTTTTTATAAATTGTGGTGAAGAAAGAAAGAAAAGAAAGAGAAAGTGGGAAGGAAAGAAAGGAAAGAAGAAAGAAAAAAAGAAAAAGAGAAAAATCTATCTATTTGTGTTGTATTTTTATTATTTTCATATTAAATCATATTTAAGATATCATGCATTTATAAATTTTGATACATTAATAATTTATTTTATTAAATTTTGAATTCATATCATGTTCATGTTATTTTTTATTATTTCAACTAAATACAACATTCATGTAAATAATTCACACACAAAACACATGTAAAGAAAGTTAATTACGGCTATAATAAAAAATTAAATATAGATATTCATATATTCTTCAAAGACATAGATTATTCACGTTTTTCTTTTCTTCCTTTTTACTTGCAATTAATTTTAATCCTTGTTTAAGTCATTTATGGGCCATTATTATTTATTTATTTGTTAAATTTTCCTGGTTGATTAATTGTTTCTTACATTCTGGACGTAAATTTAGTACTTAATTTTTGATGTTGTTCATGAAAATATAGTTATTAAATGTTGATTAAAGGAGGATAATAAAATATGATCATCATGATAATTTTTTAACGTAAGGTAAGCATAACAATCAAATTAGTCTTTATTATTTGCTTAATTATGATGTAATTTGAAATTGTAAACGTAATCAGACGGGGATGGCGAGCGCATTAGATACCTTATGCGGACAGTCATATGGAGCAAAGCAGAATCACATGGTTGGAATATACACACAAAGCGCAATGCTTGTTCTCTCCATCTCTAGCTTATTGCTAGCTATCATCTGCGCTAACGCAAAATCGATTCTGATATTTGCGCACCAAGATCCTACCATAGCACAAAAAGCTGGGGAGTTTGCCTACTACTTGATCCCCAGCATTTTTGCATTTGGTCTGCTGCAATGCCTGGTCAAGTTCCTCCAGAGCCAGAACAATATAGTCCCCATGGTGCTCATCACTGGACTTGTAAGTTTGCTTCATGGCTTGGTTTGTTGGATCCTGGTCTTTAAATCGGGGCTTGGAAGCAAAGGAGCTGCTCTGGCAAATTCAATAACCTACTGGATTAATCTCATACTTTTGGCACTTTACGTCCGTTTCTCTTCTGCCTGTGAAAGATCTTGGACTGGCTTTTCACGAGAGGCCATGTGCTACATCTTCAGTTTCGTAAAACTTTCTATCCCTTCAGTTTTCATGTCATGGTACGTACATTTCTAATTATTCTCATTAAAAGATGTTAAGGTAGTGGACAAGAGAAAGGAAGTTAGATTCTGAACTACCTTAATCAATATTTTGGAATTGATTATAAGGTTTCCAAATCGATTTTGATCATTAATTCCAATGCTTTTGAGCAGCTTGAAGGCTTGGACATTTCAGCTGATGATTTTCTTATCTGGTCTTCTCCCAAATCCAGAGTTGGAAACTTCGGTACTTTCTATTTGGTTAGTGTATACATATTTGGTTAGAGAATTTGTATTTGATATATTGATCTATAAGTGAGGTTAAGAATTTGCTGCATATTTCACTTTTTTAATTAATTTTCTTAATTTCCTGAAGATATGATAAGGAGTATATATCAATCTGCTAACATTACTTATCACATCTAAAATCTAAATTAACTGTAAATGAGATAGTTTCTCTTAAAAGAACTCTAGTAATTAGATTTACTATATTGCTGATTACTTATGGCTATCTTATATCTCTATGACTATGAACACAGCCTGAATACCTCTACAATTTTTTGGTTGATTCCCACTGCATTAAGTTCTGCTGTGAGGTATGTGCTTGCAGATAGTTTGTTTGTTTGTTTTTCTTTTTCTTTTTGTTTCTTTAATTATAATCAATTTGGGATGTTTAATTATGAATTAACTGCAGCATAAGGGTGTCGAATGAATTGGGGGCCATGCGACCGGATAGAGCAAAATTAGCAACTGCTGTTGTTTTATTGATAGCAGTGAGTGAAGCGGTTGTGATTGGAATAGTGCTGATGGGGTTGAGTCGTGTTTGGGGCCATCTCTATAGCAACGACAAAGAACTTAATAAATATGTAGCAAAAATGATGCCATTTCTTGCTACTTCCAGCTTTCTGGCTGGGATTCAAACTGTGCTTTCCGGTATTCAAAACTTATTTACTCTGTTTCCACAAAAAAAAAATAATAATAATAATAATAATAATAATAAAAGAAAATAAAATAAAAGAAAAACTTGCTTACTCATGCATTGATTTTAGTCTGTTTTTTATTTTATTTTTTATTTTATTTTGTTTTGAAGGCGTGGCTAGAGGATGCGGGTGGCAAAAGATTGGTGCATATATAAATCTGGGATCTTTCTATTTGCTGGGCGTTCCTGTTGCTATCATATTAGCTTTCCATCTTCACCTTAAGTCAATGGTATTTATATAGTTTAGTTTATCTTTACTTCGCTGTCAACATTAACTAATTGTTTATATACATATGGCTATCAATTTTTTCCTCTACAAAAAAATTGCAGTTTGAGATAGAAAAAAGTATGTTAAATGTGACCTTTTAAGAATGAGCTAATTGAAATAAATTTTGAATTCTATAGCTATCAATTTTACCTATATAATAATTATTCTTTTTAATAATACCTATATAATTATTGTTCTTAATAATGTTGTAAATAGGGGCTATGGTTGGGGATTGTATTAGCACTTCTTCTGCAAATGATATTGTATCTTCTCGTTACAATAATGGCAGACTGGGATAAAGAGGTAAATTTTCTCACCATTTTCTCTTCCATTTTCTGTTTTTGTCTTCACCTAAAATTATATCAATTGAAGTATAATTTTCAATTCACTTCCCTCCTTCCCATCCAATCTTCACTAAATTCAATTTTTTGGGATTTCTTTTTAGGCAATCAAGGTTGAAACAAGAATCAACACTGTGACACCTGATCATCAAGCCAGAAATGAACAAACTAATCAAGTACAAGTATAAATTCATTGTAACAAGGACTTGATTGTTACCCTTCCGATTCGAACGAGTGGAGTTCAATTCGATTACCCTTCCCCTCTTTAAGCTTTGTTCAAATGTAAAAGAAAGAGTTCATCTCTTCTCGTGACAATATATCATGCTTGGCCTCAACAATTGATAAAATTTTCAATGTGATACATCTATTTTAAAATGCTTAATGTTGTATTTGTACTGTCATTTCATTATCAATGTGCCAACGAAATTAAAATCACTAAATAAAGTGAATAATATGCCTATCATTTAATCACAAGACATGATATGTTTTATCAACATATCTTGTTGTATCATCAATCAAAATAACATTAAAACACGTAGTATTTACACGTAATACATGTGATATTGAAAATTTTTAAATTAAAAAAGAAAAGCAAAACTATAGAATTTTGGCTTTCATTTCTCACTATTAGTATTTGTTATCACATGCATTCGTACAAAATTTATTTTACATGAAAATTATATCAAATTATTATAAAATTTATTATTCGTACAAAACTTACTGTAAATTTAATTATTTTATATTTATGTCAAATAAATTGATTTACCTTTTAAGTTTAGTGAAAATTTAAAACTTTTAAGATGAAATATTATATAAAATTTTAAATTAGATATATTTTAATAATAACAAATACTTATAACAGTAATTTAGAAATATATTAAATAACAATGACTATTTTCGTCAGCTTAAAAGATTCTTCATATTTGTGCTTTTAGATAAACTATTGTCATGTATGCTGTACGTAATTACTTATCATTTATTTATTTAAAAAATGTAATTGTATATTCTACATATGATTAATAAATGTCTTAACATTTAAAGTTTGTTCAATGTTCAAATTTATAAATTTATTATTTTTAATTTCAACATAAATTATTTTTTTAATTTTCATTAAAAAACTTATGTTTAAATTATTTTTATTTTTAAAATTAATACGTTTGCATTTTAATAACACGACAAGCTTTACTTAATAATGAATGAGTAAGTAGATTCAACTAGATATAAACCCCATAATAAGACTAGTTCTTACCTCATGTGAGTTGTGACACCTTCCTGGATGTCAAAAGCAATCAAGGTAAGCTGTTATGCTATTCGATTGATAGCAAGTTTTTTGTTAGAGTAGGCAATGATGAATGAACATCGTAATAATACATTCGCCCCAAATGCACCATATTGCCTTTGTAAATTTGTAGGGGCAAGTCATTCTATTTAATGGCAAATGAGTATCAATAAAATGAGCTACGATGAATGAACATCATCATCCATGATATATATTTTCACATAAAAATCGTGATGCCTCAATAAAAATCAATCAGAGCAAGTCGTTATGCTATTTGATTGATGTCAGGCTTGTCATAAACTGGGTCACGATAAACGAACATCATTACCTACAATAGGGTTATTCTTTTAAGGGCACCATTTTGCTTTCATTTTATGATTTGAACATGTGAATCAAGTAATAATGCAAGAACATCATCACTCATGATAAGATTATTTCTTTCACCTTGAAAGGCATCATAATGACTTCATTCTATAGTCAAGTGCATAGGTCAAGTGATGATGAACGAACATCGTCGCCTGCAACAATATCTTTCTTTTGTCCTAAAAAGCATTGCAATGCTCAGTAAGGTTTTAAGGGCAAACTTTATATTTCCATAGTAATTATTTTCTTGGTTCAATTTTTCATTAACTTATCTCATTTTCCTCATGCATCAAACTGCAATGTCAAGGCATTGAGGAGGTGACGATACACATACAACATCACTCATAATAAGATCATTTTTTCATAGGGTGTTACATTGCCTTCATTTTATGATCTGAGCATGTAAATCAAGCGATAATGCATGAACATCATCGCCCATAATGAGATTATTCTTTTACTCTAAAAGGCATCGTAATGCTTTGAAAAAATTTTAGGGCAAGTTTCATGTTTCTTCATTGATTTTTTTCATATCATTTGCAAACTTAATCATTTTGTATAGCATCATTGTTGCAAAAGCATCAAGGGGTAATGGTGAACGAATATCATACTACCCCTAATAAGAAAAGACTTTTACCTTATTGACTTGATTTGCCTTAACAAAGTTTAGTGCAGAATTCATCCATCACATGGGTTCTTTTTCTTCATAAACCATATTGTTATCGTGAATGCTTTAAGGAAGCAATGATGCACACACATCATATTGCCAGCAACAAGAAAATTTTCCCACGATAAAGGCACCGTAACACTTCAATAAAAGCTTGAATTCTATTAGGATAAAACTCTCATTGGTAATGACTTTTAGGTATATTGTTTTTGCATTTCACGTATTCCATATATTACTAACAATGATGTTTGGAACCTTAGAGGTAAATCTCCTTGACGACAAGTTTCATGTTCGTCTTCTTTTGTACATTGCATTAACATCATTATTGCACTCACTAGCATACATGCATACATAAATATATCCATACCTAATGCATATTCCATGAATCTGGGGTAAAGTTATAGTTTGCTTAGATGCAATGATCTTTCTAAAGAGATTTCAGTGGTTTTTTTAGAAACATTAGGATTGACTAGCACTGTTGATCATGGAAAACAAGCATTCAACAATAATACCAAGGCTAGAAATGATACAGCAAGAGATGTAAAAGCAAATAATGCAAAGGTGAGAGGACATGTAAGAACAAGTTGCTAAACTTATGGAACTAGTGTTTACCACTGCAATGAAAAAGTGACACGCTGAAGACTCAGCTACTAAGAAAGAATTAGTTTGTTGAAGAGAGAACCCTATGGATAATGTTGGATTTGTGCCAATAAAGGAAATGTTATTGTAGGCCATGCCTCTATATGTTACAGCTTCTATGGATGTGTCCTTGAAAATGCAAACACATCTTACTTTGGCTTACCATCATCATTAAGGACTCTCGAATGCATTACAGGCTTTACCTTGATTAATCCTACCATCTTGAATCTAGATGGCCCTGTTGAACAAGAAAAATTAAGGTTTAGTGTGATTAAACCATTAGAAGCTATAGAGGACCAGAGTGAGTATAAGGTCTTGGAAAAAAAGACTTAGAGTTGTGGAGGGCATTGACAAGTTTGAAACATGGATGCCAAGGAATTTAGCTTGGTATCCAGCTTGGTAATTCCCTTAAAGTTCAAAGTGCCAGACTTTAAAAAATATAATGGGACCACTACCCTATTAGCTCATATCAGAATGTATTGCTAAAAAATAACAAGGTGTTAAGACAATGAAAAACTCCTCATTCATTATTTCCAAGATAATCTGAATGGATCAGCCACAAAGTGGTACGTTGAATTAGATAGAAGCAATATTTAAACTTGGGTGGATTTGGCTAGAGCCTTTTTAGAATAATATAAGCATGTCACTAATTAGGTACTAGCTTGCTTGTCCCTACAAAACATAAAGAAAAAGTCAACAAAGACTTTTAAGCAATATGCATAAAGAAGGCAAGATAAAACTGCTCATGTGCATCTACTATTTGATTGAGAGAAGATGATAGTATATTTGTGGAAAAGTTACATGCTCCCTTTTAAGACAAGTTTATGGGAAATGCTACAAGAAATTTTATTTATACAGTGATATATGTGGAAATGATTGAAAAGGCAATCAAGAATAAGAAATTTGATGGAAGCAAGACACCTAATACCGAGGAAAAGAGGTACCTAAAACAAAGAAGGAAGAGGTCAAGCTATAATAGGAAGCTTTACCGTATATCTTCAATGCCTCTCATACTTCCTGCTCTACTCTCGTCAAAGCAACACCTTGTAGGGTCCATAGAATCTCAGTATAATTATCTAGCAAATCTTTAACCTCATAGATTTAACCATGATTTTTTACCTACTATGGTGCTAACACCAAGAACAACCAAAGAGTGTTAGAAAAAGGGATTGATTTCAACCACTCCTTATCTCTTACACTTAGTTGTTGGCCTTACTTGTGGAAAACCAATTTCTCACAAAAGTTTTAATAGAACCTATCCAACTGTCATACCCAAGCCACTATGACGAGAATGCATATTGTGACTATCATTGTGGGATTTGAGGACATGCTACCAAGAAATGCATATCTTTGAAAAAGAAGGTCTAAACGCTTGTTAATGTCAAACAATTAGATGTGATTACCATAGTGGAAAAAGAATGAATAAAGGGTTAAAAGCAATTGGTTTTGTATTACGGGGAACAAGAATATTTGATATATGCAATGCCTTATGATGAAAACATTTACCTTATGATTAACATCTTTTTTGGAAAACATGTTTTGCATTTTAGTGCTTCAATAGTAAATTTACAGAAGAGAATAAAAAATAAATATTAAGGAATCATTTCTTTGAATCTTTTGTAAGTTTACAATTATGTGTTTTCAAAAAAGTTTTTTAAGTAATGTTGTAAAGCCTTGAGAATGTTAATAATATTTATTAGAAATGAGACCATACTTACATTTCTCTTTTGAGATTTATCATGATGAGATCACTTGGGTAATAACTATTTGAAAGATCTAATGCTTCAGGGAAATATCTTTGAATTTTACGAGTGATGTATGCAAACTATGATAAATTTTCAAAAGGAAAAAGTTTTAAGTTAGGCAAAGAGTGATGGCAGAAATTTTTTCAAAATTTATGGACTCTTTTAAAAATTAAAAAAAAATGAAACATTCTTTTAGTTATCCTAATTCTGATAATTTTATGTGTGCCAAAATTGTGCCAAAATTATCTAATTCTACTCTAGTAATCCAAACATAATCTCCTCGACCATTTCTTCAAAGTCACATATAATTCAAACTTCGGGTGCAATGACTAAAAAAATTGTTTCGTGTCCCAAGTGAAACCTTCTTGGACTATTCTTTCCTATCATTTCAATACACACAAGATTAAAATTGTCTGTCAATGCAAACCTTAAAGGATGGGACACGAAATATTCCTTGCAAGCATAAATGTTAACATTACATGATTTCTTATGAACTGAAAAGAAGGATATGCTTATAAATACGAAAAATTAAGGAATTTATTTTTTTGGCATAGAGAAAGAAAAATAAAAATAAAAAAATTGAATGTAAATGTGATCAAGATACTCAAGATTCTTCCAAAGAAAACTTATTTCTAGGAGTAACCTTTTAGCTTAAGTAGTTGTGTTTGCAATAAAAAGTGACCATCTTTCATCATCTAATCATAGATATAGGAAATTACATCCATACTACCTTTTCAAGCCTAATGAATTATTTTTTCTATAAGCTTTGATCAAGAATCACCCTCGACACTGAGGGGAAAGATTAAAAAAATACCTTTGAGAAACATAAGGGAGTAAATTCATTCTACAATTATGAAAATGCCCAACATCATATGGTGTATGAAATGTACCAAATTTCTAAAATCTAAGATTACTTTCATGATTAAAAAAATAAAAGAAAAAAAAAGGTAAAAATAAAAATAAAAAAGCAAAAAGCAAAAGCATAGATTAGAAATAAAGAAACAAACAAGAAAAAAAAGAGAAGAACAAAAACAAAATGGAATAGGAAAAAAGATGAGGAGAATAAAAATATGCTACGATTCAAAAAATGATAAACCTTTTTATAAGAAAAGATGATCCTTGACACCATTAAACACTTGATTTGGGCCTGTATACCTTTTTCTTTCTCAACTTCGAAACTTAGCTACATCAAGTACCTTGAAAAGTCCATTTTGATAAAAAAATGACACTTGTAATATATTAGCTTTGAATTAATTTCGATTTTGATATAATAATAACTTAAGCTAAATTAACTTGTACTCAACTATTTTCAACTTAGTACTTGTGTTTAATTGAAAAATATTTTGAAAAATACTAAGTTCCTACTTCCTCAAAAATATATGTCCCAAAATGCACATTTATACTTAGAATATTTTTAAGATATGTTTAAGCCAAATTTAAGCCAAGAAAAATCATTTTACAAAGGATTTTAACGAGATGTATCGACATAATGCATCAATGTATTGATATTATGTTTAAAACCCTCAAATGTATCGATACAAATTAGTATGTATCGATACAACATAGTGAGTATCTATACTCAACCTGTATGTATTGATTCTCTGCTTAGCAGTAGCTAAGGTTGGCTGAAACCCCCAAAAGTATCAAGTATGTTGATATCGATACATGATAACAAGTATCAATACTCAACCTGATGTATTGATACAATAGCTTTTAATGGTCACATTTTTAATTCTTATGTCAATACGCTTGGTACTGAATCAATAAAATGGCACAAGACTGAATGGAAACAAGCATTTATGAAGGCTACAATGGCTCTCCACCAACCTCATTTAATGCTCAATGTTTATAAATTAATTCCAAGCTATAAATAGAGGTCCCTAACAACTAAAAAAGCAAGAATACCAAGATCAAACAAGCATTGAACAATAAAAGCTCAAAGTTTTCAAATTCTTCATTCTTTTTATATCTAATTTATACTTTTTCAAGTTTATTTGAAACTCATCCACTTTGTACTTAAATTCTAGCAAACACCCACCTACTAGAGGTTCTAATTGTTTGCAAACACTTCATTCATATCATAAAAAGGGTTGTGTGAAAGTGAGTGAAAAAACTTAAGAATTTGGGTTAGAATTCCTAAGAGGATTGAAAGGTTCTATCTAAACCTTAAAAGATAGTGTTGTAAGGTTATACATTAGCCTCAAAGGTAACAATTTCATTCATGAATTGTGAAAATCACCTTAGCAAGGAAGTGCCAAAAAAAAGGATGTAGGCTATGAATTCAAAGACCAAACCTCTATATATTGATTGTTTATTTCTCTTACCCTAAATTCCCTTTTTAATCTCAGTTTACTTTAATTTTTTGTAAGAGGTCAATTTGTAATCAAATTTTTCAAAGAACTAATTCACCTCCTCTTAGTTCAATCATTATTTTGAGCTAACAATTGGTATCAAAGCTTTGGTCTCTATTGTAGGTTTCATAACCTTGAGAAAAGATCCTTGATAGATCAAAGAATTGAGGACACAAACATAATGCCTAAAGCTTTAAAAAGCTCACAAGAATTAAAGAGCCAAGATAAAGTTTGTCTCATGGCATTTGAGGTAAATGCAAACATTATAGGACTTGAAAGTCATTCATCATGTGATTTCCACTCTTCAATGGTGATAACTACTCATATGGAAGACAAGGATGAGGCTTTTTATTCAAACAAATAATTATGAAGTATGGAAGATCATTGTTAATGGACCACTCACCCCTAAGAAGAGGGTTGGAGACATTGTTGTGCCAAAAGAAAAAGATAAATAGGATGAGCAAGATACTAGGATGGCACAATTGAATGCTAAGGTCATGCACACACAACAATACAATAAAGTCTCACTTTGTGACAATGCTAAGCAAGTGTGGGACAAGTTAGTAACCATTCATGAAGGAACAAATCAAGTCAAAGAATCCAAAACAAGTATGCTTACACTTGACTACAAGTATACAAAATGAAAGTGAATGAGACCATCAAAGAAATGTCGGATAGGTTCATGACATCATTTATAGGTTTAAGGCACTTGAAAAGACTTATCCAAACAAAGAGATGGTAAAGAAGCTTTTCTATAATTTTCTTAAGTCTTGGGAAGCAAAAGTTACTACAATTGAGGAGTCCAAAGATCCCAACACATTTTCATTAGATGAACTCATAAGTTCTCTCCTAAGCTATGAGATGAAGATTAAGAGCCACCAAAGGCAAATGTTGCCCTCAAATCAACCACTTAAGATAATGATGATGATGATAATGATGATAATGATGATGATGAGGTTAAGAAAGATAAAGAGCTGGCCATGTTTGCAAAAGGATTTAACAAGTTCATGAAAGTGAATAAGGCAAGAAGACCTTCTACAAGAGAAATGGTGAAGGAAAAATCAAGCAAGAAAGAGAATGACCATATTATTTGCTATGAGTGCAAGAAATTAGGACACATCAAATTTGAATGTCCAATGTGGAAGAAGTAAAACCTGAAAAAATAAAAGAAGAAGACTATGGTGGCAACATAGAGTGATGTGACACATTCGATAATGATGATGACAAAATGGCCAACCTATGTCTTATGGCTCTTGATGAGCCCAAGGTATCTTTTAATGCTAATTCATATTCATTTAATAAATTACAAGATGCATTTGATGACTTAGCATTAGAATTTAAAACCATGAATTTAAAAAATAGGAAAATGATTTCTAAACTTAAGGAAGAAAATGAATCATTAAGTATGACAAATAATAATCTTAAAAAGAAAGTAGATGAGTTACAAGTTAAAATTAATGATCTAATGAAGTAAAATACAAACATGTATAACTCATTCTCAAAGTTTTATATGGCACAACAAAAATTAAATGATATGCTAAAAACACAAAGAGCATTCTTTGATAAAGATAGTGTAAGCTATAATAAAATTGAAAAAAGAAAAAAACTCACTTTAAGAATTTCTTTGTGACACAAAACAAATCATTTAATGCATCCAACATATGCACTCATTGTTATAAAAATTGGTCATACATTTTATACTTGTTCTTTAAAGGTTATTACATATAGAAGCCAGCTTATTAGAAAGGTATGGATTCCTAAGGGAGTTAGCATATCTCAACATGAGGCTACTAAAATGAAATAGGTTCCAAAAGGCACAAGAATGATGAACACTAATACTTAAGGACCCAAGAAAATTTAGGTACCTAAAAACAAAACATGATCTTGTGTTTGTAGGAAAAAGACCATTGCTTCAAGGCAAATTTAACAAGGAAGAATTCTTAGTACTTTGATAGTAGATATTCAATACAAATGACCAGTGACAAAAGTCAATTCATGGAACTAAGGCCTAAGGATGGCGGAAGTGTTACTTTTGGTGCTAACTCAAACGGACAAATTGAAGGTATTGGAACCATTGGTAACAATTCTTCATCCAACATTAAAAATATTCTATTTGTCAAGGGTCTCAAACATAACCTTCTTAGTACTAGTCAATTGTGTGATAAAGGCATGAAAGGTATTTCTGAGTCAATGAATTGTGATATTAAATCAAATAAAATTATTTTTATCGGACATAGAGAAAAAAATGTTTATAATGTGCATATAGATGACTTATCTCCTCAAAATGTTTGCTTTGTTGCTAATAATAATGACTTGTCTTGGTTATGGCATAGAAGATTATGACATGCTAGTATGAATGTAATTCCAAAATTATCTAGGAAAGAGCTTGTTGTTGGATTGCCAAAAATGAAATTTGATAATGATAGAATATATAATGCATAGGAGAGCTTTATTCAAACCAATTAACATTGTTTCAACTATTAGAGTATTACAACTTATTCACATTGATCTTTTTGGTTCTACAAGGACATTAAGCGTAGGTGGTAAACAATATGAATTTGCTAATGTGGATGACTATTCTAGATTTACTTAAGTTCTCTTCTTAAGCTTTAAAGATGAAACCTTAGATAAATTCATTACTTTTTGCAAAATTATTCAAAATGAAAAAGGTTATTCTATTTCAAGTGTAAGAAGTGACCATGGAAAAGAATTTGAAAATCTTGGTTTTGAAAAATTTTGTAAAGAAAATGATATTAGTCATAACTTCTAGGCTCCTAGAACCCTTTAACAAAATAGAGTTATTGAGAGGAAAAATAGAACCTTGGAAGAAATGGCTAGAGCCATGCTTTATGAAAATGATTTACCAAGGTATTTTTGGTCAGAAACTATTAATACTTCTTGCTATATTATAAATAGAATTATGGTTAGGCCAATTTAAAAAAATCTCCATATGAACTTTTTAAAGGAAGAAAGCCTAATTAGCTATTTTAATCTTTTTGGTTGTAAATGCATTAAATAATAGAAAAGATAATCTTAGTAAATTTGATGCAAAAAGTGATGAAGAAAATTTTCTTGGTTATTTTATAAGTTCTAAAGCTTATAGAGTGTTTAATAAGAGAACTCTAGTTATTGAAGAGTCCATACATGTTATATTTAATGAAGCTAATTCTACTTTAAGAAAGGTATATCCTGATAGTGATGATGTAGAGATTTATTAAGAACATCAAGTTGAAGCATCACATAAGGAGTAAGAATAAACAATTCAAGATCAAGAAGATCATGAAGCTCCAAAAGAAGATGAACTACATTAGCTAACCCAAGTTAGAAGAGAAAGAAATCATCTTAGAGAGTTGACTTATGTTAAAGAAGGTTAGATAATTGGTGACCTAATCAAGGTGTAAGAATTAGATCATCTCTTACAAATACATGCAATTATGTAGCTTTTATTTCACAAATTGAAACTAAAAATTTAGATGAGGCTCTAAAGGATGATAGTTGGATCATGGCCATGCGAGAGGAGTTAAATCAATTTAAGAAGAATAAAGTTTAGAATTTAGTATAAAGACATAGTAATTATCCCATTGTAGGTACTAAATGGGCCTTTAGGAACAAACTTGATGAGCATGGAACTATAGTTAGAAATAAGGCTATATTAGTAGCTAAGGGATATAGTCAAGAAGAAGAATTGAATCTGATGAGACTTATGCCCTCGTAGCTAGACTAGAGGCTATTAGAATACTATTAGCCTTTGCATATTATAATAATTTCAAGTTGTTTCAAATGCATGCCAAAAATGCTTTTTTAAATGGTTTTGTTAATAAGGAAGTTTATGTTGAGCAACCTCCTAGTTTTGAAAATCCTTATTATCCCGATCATGTTTTTAAACTCTCAAAAGCCTTGTATGGTTTAAAGCAAGTGCCTAGAGCATGGTATGAAAGGCTTTCAAAATTTTCAATTAAAAAAGCTTTTAATAGAGGCAATGTTGACAAAACTTTTTTTATAAAAGTCAAAGCCAAGGACATTTTAGTTATTTAAGTTTATGTAGATGATATTATTTTTGGTGCTACTAATGAATCCTTTGTTATGAATTTTTTAAGTTAATGCAAGGTGAATTTGAAATGAGCATGAGGAGAGAATTAACATTCTTTTTGGGACTACAAGTCAAGCAAACAAAAGATAGCATCTTCATCAATCAAGCGAAGTATACAAACAAGTTACTGAAGAGGTTTAAAATGGATGAAGCAAAGCTTTGTTCCACACCTATGAGTACTTCAACAAAGCTTAAGAAGGATGAAAGAGGTAAATTTGTTGACTCTAAACTTTATAGGCCCATGATAAGCTTATTACTATTTCTTATCGCACATAGACCCGATATAATGTTTAGTGTATGCCTATGTGCTCGATATTAATCGTCACATAAGGAATCACACTTAGTTGCTATAAAAAGAATCTTTAGATATTTTAAAGACACTCCTAATGTAGGCATATGCTACTTAAAAGAATCATTTCTTGCTTTACATGCTTATCCCGATGCAAATTGAAAAAAAAAAAGCATTTTCAGTACTTGTCAATTCTTGGAAATATGCTCATATCATGGTTCTCCAAGAAACAAAATAGTGTTGCTTTGTCCACAAATCAAATTAGAGTACATATCCGCGGGAAGTTGTTGTGCCTAAATCTTATGGATAAAACAATAAATGGAGGATCATGGGATTACCATAGATCACATTCCCATAAAATGTGACAATACTAGTGCTATTCGTCTAACCAAAAATCCAATTCAACACTCTAGAACTAAGCATATAAAGATTAGACATCACTTCATTAGAAATCATGTGCAAAAGGGTGATATAGTGCTTGAATTTGTTGATACCTTGCATCAACTAGCCAATATTTTCACTAAAACACTTAACAATGATAGATTTTGCACAATTAGAAGTGAACTTAGCTTAATGAATGCACCCTAAATTTATAAGTTTAATGAGATTCTCATACGTTGCCTCAATATAGTTTAAACTATGTTAACCTTACTTGATTAGAAAAGCTAGTCTTACGTACCTCTTTGTTTATAAATGATGTGTTCTCTTATGCCTCTTGATGCTTGAATAAATTTGTTTTATGGTTAAATTTTGATCTGTTGTTCATACAAAATGACTTTGATATCAAAGTTTTATTCAAATTTGCATTTTCAAATGTTTTTCAATGAGCAATTAGTCAAAAATATGCTTTGAATTGATACTATATAAGTAGAAATGACACCATACAGAGCTATACATATCGATACAAGCCGAAAATCATTTCCAGTCCCAAGACAAAGTTCACAGTATCGATACTAAACCCAAAATTGTTCTATGCATTGATATATAACTTTAAGTATTGATACAATGCATTAATACTTTTCAGTTTGTGTCGATACAAGTGAAGAATCATCTTTAGTCTCGAGACCAAGTACAAGGTATCAATACAAAACCCAAAATTGTCCTTTGTATCGATACATGACTCTAAGTTTCGATATAGTGTATCAATACATCTTAGTTTGCATCGATATAAACTGTTAATTTCGGCTATCTTCATGCGCGCAACTTCATTTTCATTGACCTTCAAACACTGTTCACTTAGTCTTCCTTAGCCCAATCACTCCTCCATCACCACTCTTCATCTAGTCCTTATCTTTTCTTAAAATCCTTATCCAAAATAGTTGTTTTTCATCAAAATTCACCATTTCATTTCAAAAATTCACTCATTAGAACTCAAAACCATAAAAAAAGTCAAAAAATCTCTTCACTCAAACCCTAACCATTTTCTCTTTAAAACCCTTAAAATTTATCCAAATTTTTCAAATTTTCAAGTATTTCTTTCATTCTCAATCCTTCCCAATCTTATTTGTTGTGTTTGGCCTTAAAACTACTCCCACAGTGCTCTACATTGCCACTAAAACCTCTGCCCACCATCTTTTCAGCCAGATTCCTCAAACAACTCTTTTGTAGCAACCCATCTTGCTTAGGTAACCTGTCCCTAGTATTATCTACTTGCCTTACTCCCTTCCGAAACCTACACCACCTTCGTAAAACCTTTTTCGAACCTACTTTTACTCTTACTTTATCTGATTCCTTTCAAATCACTTCAATCATTTCCCTAATATCCATCCTATCTTCAATTTGCTTGCACCACCATCCAATTCTACCTTGTCACCATCTGCTCGACAAAATTTTGTAACCACCTTAACATGCTACCATGCCTCCCAAAACCAAATAGACCGTCCGTCGTCAAGGTCTTATAACTCATGCTTCCACTTTTTTTGCTCGTCAACCACTTTTAACGTAAAACTAATTTTTTTTTACTCATGTTTTTGAGATGCATGGGCTTGTGAGCGATTTAATGCCATCTATGCCAGTATGCCCATCCCATAAGGGCGAGTTATCGATTTTTTTTGTCCATTTCTTATCCTTGCCTTGAAACTTTTGATACCTTTGAATGGACCAAATTTCTCTCTCAACGTTTGGGTTTGCAAGAGCCTTATTCGTTCATTCTTTAGCTATGTTTCGCTTATAATTAATGATCATGATCGTGTCATTGCTATTCGATGTTATCTTTAGGGATAAGATCTCGTAGTCAATCGTGCTTCCCTTAGAACTGCCTCTAGTTTCCTGAATGAAGGTATAACCAATAAAGGTCTAACACCGGCTACCTTACGTACTCTAACTAATAAAGCCACCCTTTTTCCTTTGATTGATCACATACTTTATCTTATTATTTCTCATGTGCTCTGTTCTTATGTCACCAAACACACTTTGATTAGCGAATTCGACTATTAGTGGTTACATATGATTTAAATCAAAACTCGTCCAAACCTTGCCTACTTTTTCTTTGCTGACCTTGTCCTTTTTGTTCGTGGTTGTCATAGCCTCTTACATGGCATAGCCTTGAGCTACTATCTTAAAACTCAAGATCTTGATCTTGCTTGCGGCCCCGAGATTATGGTATCTCCCTACCGCTATATTGGATGAAAATCCATAGGGCTCACCGGGTATAACATTCAAGAAGCCAATTTTGTTCCCAAGGCTCATCGACAACCACCTGCACCATAAGTACAACTAGTTGCTTCCAAGCTCAATGATCATGATGGTGATAATATGGAGCATAATGTGCTTCCTCCACCCCTAGCTCCTGACACCTTATCAGTTGTGCTTGTGGACCTCCAATTTATGTACGATTCCATCATGGGTCATCTTGGTACATGGAAACGATGATTTGATTCTTGGGATCACCACTTCAATTCTATCAATACTTGCTTTTCTAGTTTCGAGCATAGTCACAGGTGTTGACCGAGCAATTCCATCACTTTTTGGGAACCTTTCCTTATGCTCCTCTGCCTATTTCTATATCCGTCGAGGATCCTCCGGCCAACGATGATTAGTCATATTAGGCTCATTTTAGGATCACTCTTAAGTTTTTAGGATTTTATGGTTCTCAAACTCCTTCCATTCCATCGGACATCTTTTGCTTATTTTGTTGAATATATTTAGCGCCTTATTCTCAATGAATTACTTTGCTTGTGCACACTATAATTGCATTTTCTCTATTGCTCTGAATTAATCTTTCTTGTGTTTTGATATAACAAAAAGGGGGAGAAATGCTATAAATTTGCTAAATATGTCTATGCTATAAATTTTCCAAATATGTCTTGCATTACCAAATATGTCTTATATCTATTGATATGATGATATTATTATGCACTTGATTATGATGATTATAACGTCGTGTTGGAGCCCAATAACATTTTGATATTGAAAAACTTTTACATGCTATAGCTTGATTTGTGAAAATCATGGGCAATGATGTAACCTTAAAGGACTCCATTGTCTCAATTAAAACTTTTGAAAACCGTTGCTTTTATTTAGGGGGAGTTTTTTATTACAAATCTAAAAAATTTAGGGGGAGTTTTTTATTACAAATCTAAAAAATTTAGGGGGAGTCATTAGAAAATAGATTTATCTTAAGTTTTGTTATATCAAAAAGGAATGTTAGCTTTGAATTAATTTCGGTTTTGATATAACAATAACTTAAGCTAAATGAACTTGCACTTAACTCTTTCCAATTTAGTACTTATGTTAAACTGAAAAATATTTTAAAAAATACTAAGTTCCTACTTTCTCAAAAATATATATTTTAAAATGCACATTTATACTTAGAATATTTTTTAGATATGTTTAAGTCAAATTCAAGCCAAGAAAAATCATTTTACAAAAGATTTTAAAGGGATGTATTGATACAATGGATCAATGTATCGACACTATGTTTAAACCCTTAAATGTATCGATACAAATCAGTATGTATTAATACAATGCAGTGAATATCGATATTCACCCTATATGTATTGATACATTGCTTAGCAGTAGCTAAGGTTTGGCTGAAACCCCTGAAAGTATCAATACAAGCATGGCTATATTGATACATGATGACAAGTATCGATACTCAACCTGATGTATCGATACAACAGCTTGTAACGGTCACATTTTTAATTCTTGTATCAATACACTTGGTACTATATTGATACAATAGTGCAGGATTAAACAAAAATAAGCATTTATGAAGGCTACATTGGCTTTCCACCAACCTCATTTAATGCCCAACGTCTATAAATCAATTCCAATCTATAAATAGAGGTTCCCAACAATTGAAAAAGCAAGAGATACCAAGATCAATCAAGCATTAAACTATAGAAGCTCAAAGTCTTCAAATTCTTCGTTCTTCTTGTATCCAATTTATACTCTTTCAAGTTTATTTGTATCTCATCCACTTTGTACTTAAATACAAGTAAACACCTACCTACGAAAGGTTCTAATTGTTTGCAAACACTTCATTCATATCACAAAAAGTGTTGTGTAAAAGTGAGTGAAAACACTTAAGAATCTAGGGTAGACTTCTTAAAAGGGATTGAAAGGTTCTATCTAAGCCTTAAAAAATAA